>VXBA01002948.1:234-88435 GCA_013399895.1 Serilophus lunatus | reverse complement strand
CTCTCCCGTGCTCCCGGCGGTCGCTGCCCCCTCCTGGGCGGGCGGCGGCGGAGCCGAATGGAGGCGCGGGAGCGCGGCGGGAGGGAGGAGGCAGCGCGGGGGCGCGCCGGGCTGCGCGTTCCCGCCGGCCTCGCCCGCGCCCGTGACGCGCGCGGCTTGCGCATGCTCGGGGCGGTGCCCGCCCTGCCCCGCCGCCGCTGCCCCCGGCTCGGCCCGGCCCTGCCCGCTCCGTACGGACACCGGCCGCGCTCCCGGGGCCCGTCCCCTCGCCCCGGGCAGAGGGAGACCGTGACCAGGGATCCTGCGCCTTGCCCCGAACCGGGGAGGCCGCTGCCTCTCCCTTCCCGGTGGCTCGGAGCTGGGGTCTGCCCTGGTGGTCGGTGTGGAGAGGCAGCCATGCGGGGAGCGGCTGAGGGCGCTGGGCTTGTTCAGCCTGCGGGAGTCTGAGGGCAGGGTCATCGCGGGCTGCAGCTTCTCACGAGGGGCAGCACCAACCTCTGCTCTCTGTGAGCAGTGACAGGACCCCAGGGAACGGCTGGAGTTGTCAGAGGAGGTTTAAGTCGGGTGTTAGGGGAAGGTTCTTCACCCGGAGGGTGGTCGGGCGCCGGAACAAGCTCACCAGGGAAGGTGGTCACAGCACCAAGGCTGCCAGGCAGGGTTCTGGAAGCTCTCAAGAACATGGTGTGATTCATGGGTTGTGCTGCGTAGAACCACTAGTTGGACTCGATGATCCCTGTGAGTCCCTCCCNTGCCCCCGGCTCGGCCCGGCCCTGCCCGCTCCGTACGGACACCGGCCGCGCTCCCGGGGCCCGTCCCCTCGCCCCGGGCAGAGGGAGACCGTGACCAGGGATCCTGCGCCTTGCCCCGAACCGGGGAGGCCGCTGCCTCTCCCTTCCCGGTGGCTCGGAGCTGGGGTCTGCCCTGGTGGTCGGTGTGGAGAGGCAGCCATGCGGGGAGCGGCTGAGGGCGCTGGGCTTGTTCAGCCTGCGGGAGTCTGAGGGCAGGGTCATCGCGGGCTGCAGCTTCTCACGAGGGGCAGCACCAACCTCTGCTCTCTGTGAGCAGTGACAGGACCCCAGGGAACGGCTGGAGTTGTCAGAGGAGGTTTAAGTCGGGTGTTAGGGGAAGGTTCTTCACCCGGAGGGTGGTCGGGCGCCGGAACAAGCTCACCAGGGAAGGTGGTCACAGCACCAAGGCTGCCAGGCAGGGTTCTGGAAGCTCTCAAGAACATGGTGTGATTCATGGGTTGTGCTGCGTAGAACCACTAGTTGGACTCGATGATCCCTGTGAGTCCCTCCCAGCTCAGGACATTCCGTGATTCCGTGGCTCGGCCCGGCGGCGCAGGGCTGAGGACGGGGACACGGCCGGGCCAGGGGACAGCAGGGTGTGCTCCCACAGCCCGGGGCTGCCGGGGCCCTGCCCTCTGCACTGGCGTGGCTCTGGCTCCCCAGTGCCCTGAGGCTCCTCCACAGCTCTCGCACCCACACACCGCCCTTGCAGCCGCCCCACAGTGCCTTGGATGTGACCTGACCCCTGACGATCCCTTCAGGAGCTTCTCACAGCTCAATCACTTTGGTCAACACTTGCAACGTGAAACGCTTACATGCCCGATGCAAGGCGTCACGTTTCACTACCGTGTTGGATTATGTTTTCCATCAGTGTAATTAACAGATGGTTTGGGGTTTTTGTGTTGCACTTGTGTTGTGTTGCAGGTTTTGTGTCACAGATCTCACCAGATGACCTGCCTTCTTCTCATACATGTAGAACACGTAGATGTTCTACAACATCTAACAGTGATTTAGGAATTCTAGTGAGTTAAAATTCTGCAGTTTTCCATTTTACCATTTCACAAAGTTGGCTAAAGAAGAAAACAAATGCCAACGGAGAGAATAAAATAAATAGGACTTCGTTTAAAATCCTTTCCTACAGGCCCAAACAAGTCACAGTGTATTCAACTTTAATCCATAACATTGATTGATATGTGACAGTCTGGCTATAAAAAGATCTAGATAGGAAAGAATGAAATGTTGAGCACAGCGAGGTAAAATGCATCAAACTAAAATGAAGAAAATCAAGGAGCGCTGCCTCTGACCTGTGGAAAGGACACACCTGCCATTTCAGTAAACAAGAAGTCTGCAAAAGGTTGTTAGGAAGTAGATGTGAAGGCCAAGGCTGCTGATTTTGCCTCTAGAGCTCACTCCACCTCCCTGCCAAAAAGAAAATGGCTACAGGAGGCTTGACGGGAACACCCCTGTGTCGTGGGAAGGAAATGTTGGCCCGGGCTGCACTGGGGCTGCCCCACAAGGCTTGGGGAAGGCAGGGGGCTGCCATTTGTGCTGTTGGATGTGGGTGACCATGTTCTCACACTGTGTTGGTTTTCCACTTCGGACCTCTGTTCACTGCCTCCTCTGAGATCACCTGACCTGCTGTCCTGAGTTCCACAGTCCCTATGTCCAGGACCCTTTTTTAGGGTAGAAATACCATTTCCAATAGCACTTAGAGTATTTCAAGCATGAATTCCCAGGCACTTTCCTTCCAGGCAGCCATCATCTCCTCCCAGTGCTGCTTCCCATACCATCTCCCTCACAGAACGTGTTCTTCCCATTTTCCCTCCTCACCTCTGAAACGAAAGGGAAAAACAGAACATGTGATTAACGAGATAAAGAGAGGGTGCGAGAGAAAAGCAGACGAAAGAAAGCTAAAGGTAACTCATAAATAATGTTAATGTATTCAAGGACCGGTAACATTTCCCAAACATTCGTTTGCTAATAGGTGCTGTATATTTGAATCTGGAAGCTCAGGGGACTGAGATGGACAAGCAAACCACTGCATGTGTTCAGCGGGGAGTAAATGGAGGTGGGTGCGGTTATAGAGCTGTTCCTGCTCTTTTGTATTCGTGCAAATCTCATGTGTAAAATCAATAGGATCAGATTTTCAATCAATAAGTTTCATTTCAATGGTTCTAGCCAGAGGGCATTATGAAAAGTGCCATATAGGAAAGCACAATCAAGAAATCCAGAGGCAGGGTCCTCATGAAATGGCTGCATTTTCTTCCCGTCTCCTCCAGCAGCTTGCCAGGCTTAGAGTCGTATTGGGAAACTCTCCAAGGGTTTTACTAAGAGAATTAGTCTTTTGTATCAGCCTCTGGCTACTTATTATCTAACAAATTTGTAGCCCCTGCCTCCCGCCATGGAGAAAATTATTTTTCTTCTGCTTGACCAGTGTGGAGTCCACACTCAGCCCTTTTCCCCATATATGTTCCCATTGCTACACAATAATCTGCTAATTTCTTTCCTAAGGGAAAATCAGAAATTGGCAAGTCTTCTCCTTGCTCTCTCAGCTCTCAGAAAAATTCAGGGGAGCAGCTGTGAAATTGAGCCATTTCTGAGCCATTTTTTTTTTTTTTTGCTGCTGCTAACTGAGCAGAGCTGGTGGAAATGTTTCTTTTGAAATTTTCTTAGAGGGAAATTTAATTTTTTTGAAAAATCTGCTTATTCATGGCAGATGAATTTAAAGAACCTGAAAGAAAAAAGCCTGCCTCCCCCACCAAACAAAATGCATTCCAGCCTGCTTGGCTTTTGAGATAAATATATTGGGTTTTGTTGCTGAAAAAGATATTTCCCTTTTTCAAGAGCTGAAAGAAGTTCTCTTTTAATAAAAGTGGTTGCTGGCAGTAAAAACTTCTGATGAAAATAGTCTTCTTTATTTCCCTTAAATACAAGAGAACTTCATAAAAGGTGGGGAGGAGAACCTTTTTCTTCTGGCTACTCCTGCAATTAAACTATTTCACTCGAGGTACATAAAGAACACACTTGTTTCTGCATGGATTGCTGTCTACCAAACCTAAGTGTCAGCAGTATATTTTAAACAGAAGTCTTTATTCTCCTGTGTCTCATCTGTGCCTCAGCACAACCCAGCTTCCTTCTGCAATCAGTTTTCAACCACTGTGCTCTGGCTTTCATCCTAGAATCGCAGAATATTTTGGGTTGGGCCCCTAAAGACCATCTAGTCCAACCTCTCTGTGGTGAGCAGGGGCACCTTCAACTAGACCAGGTTGCTCAAAGTCCCATCCAATCTGGCCTTGACTGTTTCCAGGAATGGGAGGATCCACCACTTCTCTGGGAACCTGCAGTATCTAACCCCCTCCACTATCAAACATTTCTTCCTTATATCTGGTCTGAATTTACCCTCTTCTTTTGTAAAACCATTACCCCTTGTCCTATCCAACAGACTCTTCTGAAAAGTTTGTCCCACAGCTTGCCAGGAAGTAGTAAAAGAAGGTGAGAAAACTATTCACTGGGCTTTGAAAAGGTCTCACAGCTACCACAACACACCCACCACCACAACTGAGGTTGCAATAATGTTGGAGGGAGTATCACACTGGATCCATCTCTGTAATTAGCTGATATTGCTGGTTCAGCACATCCTCAGAGAACTGGTGGGTGGTAAAAAGAGGGAGTGGGGCAAGCCCAGGATTATGTGACTGTAGGAGGAAAGCTGCAATTCTCTGCAACTTGTCTTTCCCCTCCTACTTAGGACTGTTCTGTCCAATCCATAATCTTACATTCCCTCAGCACAGTTTTAATGCACATGCTAATGGAACAGCCACCAATCCCGTGGAGAGACAGCAATGCATTCTAGCAGATCTCACCATTAGCAAGTTTTCCCCGGATATTCAGCCTAATTTTTCATTCTTTAAATTGATGTCAATTACCCCCCAGCTAAACCTAGTTATGCAGTGGAAGACAGGTTTAAAATACTGCATGATCTCACTAAATTGGAGAAATGGACAGAAATCAATACAATGAGAGGCAATAAGAACGCCCATAAAGGTTAAGTGGTTGATGGAGGAAGGATTAATGAAATGCACAGATACTAGGTCAGATTGCAAATATCCTTACTTCACTCTTACTCACTCCATACCCCACAAATATGTGCTACTCAATCAAATGAAGAAACACCTTAGAATTTGACTAGAGACCCAGAGAAGTAGAAACCAGCATTAAGGGAAGAAGTGGGATGGGTTTATTGTGTGGAAAATTGGCACCAAAACAAGAATAAACCACCAATATTAAAAACCAAAAACCTGTGGATAAGAATATGACCTGCAATATACTTGGTGTCAAGAAGTAAATTGGACAGCCTGACCGAATTTAGGGAAATGCTGAAAAACCTACATTTGTTGTTAGTTTTTCACACCTGTCTGGGTGGATGATGATAACTACAGGACTTAGGAGTCACTGACAGCTCCTGTCTTGGAACTGGATGTTTCAGACTGGGGCTTATGGTGCTAAAACATTTGCATGGTAAAGAGATGCAACAGCTTGTCTTCAAAGTAGTTGGAACTAACCTTAGAAAGTTTTCTGACCAAGTCTTTCGTGCCACAGAGGGGAAAACGATGTATCTTGGAAAAAGTAACAAATCGCAGAGACAAGGTCTGCTGGGGAAGCTGAGAAGTGCATGAACCAGGGCTGGTTCTGCTCCTGGATCTGGTCTACCAGTCCCAGAAGACAAAAGCTGAATGAAAGCACTGCTCAGTACTGTGGCTCACACTAATGATTTCCTGAGGATACACATCAGTTTCTGCACAATAAAGTTGTTGGTTTGTGTTTTTTTAAATATAAAGAAAAAGGTTTCTACTACCTATTGTGAAAAGATATTTTTGTGGCCTGAAATAGGGCATTTACCTAAGTCAGCAGAGAGTCCCAAGTTATGGTTACTCAAAGTGAGAAAGAACTTGTCGATAACCCTTAATGAGGTGTGAACTCCTCTCCCTTTTCTGCAGTGTCTTTCAGCTCCCAGCTCTAAGGAGTCTTTGCAATGTCAATGTTTTCCATTTTCTAGTGGTTCAAGGACACGTGGCAGATAAAAGGCTTGTAGAACTGAAAAAAATAAGAGAACTGAAAATATTTGCTGTCAGTGATTGTGAAGAAAACAGTACAGATTCCCTTGTAGGTATTTTCATAAAGATCTGCTCTTTTCCACCTCTTCATCCCATCCAATTTCTGCTTGTATGGTAGTGTGGATATCCATACTTCGGTGGTGATGTGAGTACCTAAGTGGCACAGAACTAGAAATGGGGAAGAAGATTTCATCTATTCACTTTCCACAGTAAGAAACATATAATAGCGTGGGTGATTCAGTAGGTTCACCAGTAACCTTGAAAAGCCACAAAACTGATGCTATGCCAAGTTATCCTTCAGGCAAGGGTGAAATGGTGCCAAAAACGAGACAGGGTAGCTGACCTTGGTTTGGGGCTTGAGGGGGACAAGGATCCTATAGGATTCCTATTTCTGCAATATCAAGGGTGATGATTTAGTAGGAATTAAATTATTCCAGCCACAATCCAGGAGTGCTGGTTAGAGGCAAAGTCTTGATTAATGTGCAAGAAAATCAGGCATTGCTTGGTCTCGGTGAAACTGAACTTAACCTTCAGTATTAAGCATTCAAGCTCAGACGTGCAACTGATTGCCCACGAGTGTCATTTCATTCAGCTGTCATCAGATGCAAGATTTGGATAGACAATTTAAGCAGCTTCACTTAGAGCACTTTAGGAACATTCCTGTTTTCATATAAATGCTATCCAGAAACCTTGCAGCTCTCATTCACACAAGTAGTCCTGATGAGTGATCTTATTGAGGAATGCTAATTCAGTCCCTGAAAATACCAGTGTACACTTCACTTGCAGCTCTCAGAAGCTAACTCCAAGTACAAATATACCATTACACACATACCCTGCTCTTTTCCCTTTCTTTTTCTTTTTTTAAATTATCCCATTATTTTTATGTTAGAATGTGTGTTAAAATGTTTAAAATAAGCATCAGTTCTACCAAATATTGTTTCCGTGTTATGCAGTGCTTCTTGGTTCTCAGTACTGATGTGATTCACGAAGGCTGGCTTTAGAGGCTTTTATCAGTGGAGGGAAAGAGACACTCCTCCAGAGGATGAATAACAGGAATCATCTCTCACCTTTGGCTTTGAAGAGAGCCCATAGACTGGCTGTCCTTGGCTGAAGCTAACCTTCATGAGCATCCCTCACAGTGCCCTAGGCCAAGGACTTACTTTCACTAGGAGGGGATGGGGGAGAACAAATTCTGCACATGCAAAACAGGCAGTGGTATTCTGAGAAGGTCATGTCAGGAGAAATGACATCTCGGTCAAGGATGAAACAGTACCTGAAGCAAACTCTGGAGTATCAGTGCACTCAGTTAATATCAAAATATTGGCTGGATGCTAAACCTGATCCAGGTTCAAAAAGCAAGAAGAAAAAAGTCCTGTAGAAAAGATCCGTCAAATGTTATTAGATACAGAAAATTACTGCCTCTGGCTAAAGCTGTCCCCAGGTGATGGGCTGTCAGGAGCAGCAAGTGCAAGAGGAGAGGGCTGCTGTGCATGTGCCTTGCTTATATCCCTCCTACTGCAGCCTCCACCAGCCTTGGTGAGAACTGAGGAGGACGGACCGGGCATGGTGTAGCCATCCTTACCTATTAGGTAAGGAATTTGCCTGTGGCCAGCAAATACCATAAAACTTACTGAGAAGGGGGCATTTCCCTATAGGGCTGCTGTTGCCTGTTTCTCATGATTTCATCAGGCAGTAGAAAAAAATCCTCTTGATTTCAGTGGTGTCAGAAACTGAGCATCTGGCCAGCTCAGAAGAATTCTACATTAATAATTAAAATGTTGAAAAATGCATCATCACAGCATGAAGAATCCAGATTTCTGTAGTGTCCCAGTTTGTTTGAGATATATTTGACTGCTGCCTGGACCAGAAGATCCCAAATTTGGCTGAAAATGCTTATTCTTTGGCTGAACAAGTAGTTTTCAAGTGTATTGTGTGAATTCCCTGATCTTCCAACAGAGTTGTGTCCAGGAGCTCTGCATGCTGGGGTGGGATCTCTGGCAAACTGAATCAGTAGTTCACATGAGTATTAAGCTGGCTGCCTCTTGCTTTCTCTTTTCCTTTATTTGTGGACTGTTGCATTCTTTTCTTCGCTTCCTTTACTGTTGGAGGCAATTATACTGAATTGTTAAACACCTGCCCTATTCCACCTTTCAGTAGGAGGTGACATGAGACATAGATAGTCCTGTAGTTTGATGTCCATATTTGGGATGAACAGCATTGTGTAAATGTAAGTTATTAATAGCTTCTTGGAGATTTTTAAGGTAGATGATCCCTTAGCATACACACAAGAATGACGTTCCTTTCTATTCTCTCCTGTCTCCTTTGCTTTGCTTGATATGAGCAACAAAATAGGTTGAGAAGGGCTTTTTAAGTACTGAAGGACTGAAGATAAATGTGGTGGCATTTAACCCATGTGCAAAGCTGGAAGTTGTTTGGATGAAAGAAAATTCAAGCTAGATGTAAGCCTGCTGCCGTCAACAAGCAGATGCCAAGGTAGAATTAAAATGTGTTCTCTTTAAGGCAGATACTAAAGACCTTAGCAGTCATTTATTCTCTTTGATGATTATCAGTGGTTGTAGAGGGTTTGGAGATTCCTGTGACAGCCATGGATCTCTTCTGTGCCAGGGCAGCCCTGACCTGCACAAAATGAACACCAGAAGCACATATGCAATGGCACCTCTACTCCTGGCAAGATGAGGATGCTTCATGGGGGGGATCTCTGGCTGCTCAACTCCACAAATGTCAAGCAAATAAAATGTGCCTCCCACACACATCAGTCGTGTGTACTTTAGTGCATGATTACAAAATAATCAAACCAAAGCCCACCGAGGAACTGAGGATATATCCTGGACAAAAAATAAATAGTGAGGTCATGTATTCCCTCTATCTGTTGAAGCAAATGGGTCATACATCTGGCTGGCTTGAGAATAAATACAGTTTTAATCTCTTAACCAAGTCTACAGCAAATCAGCCTCAGTGAATCCCAGCTAAATGAAGAGCTACAATGGATATATTTGAGAAAGAAAATCTATTTGCAAGTGTGGATATGCTGTTGGTTGCTGGTCTCACCTTCCTTTCTTGAGTGCCCACACCAGTCAGGTAATTTTGGCAATGACCATTCAGTACATGATGAGGCTGTGCAGGGATGCACCCCTTGATTGCACCACGCCAGGAGCAGCCTGTGGGGCCACCCTGCCCTGGAGTACTTGGTCACCTTCCTGAACCTTCTCTGATGAGCAAGTGGCATCACTGGTTGCTGGGTGATGGCAGCATGAACAGCAGCACAAACACATGCTCATGTTGCTGGGCTGGTCCTGACAAGGCTGGCAGAGCATAAATCTCTGCCTGTTTTTCTCTTTCCTTGTAAAAACTTCAGCCCCATGTCTTATTCTTGGATCCTGGTCTCCAATTAGCCACAGTGAAACTGTGATGTGTTTTCCTGTAGAATTTAAGACAAAAAGAACAATAGGCTCTGTGTTGCTACCAGGAGTGGCACAAAGAGAACTCCAAATCCTGGATGCTCTGTTCTCTAAAAAATACTTTTCACGGTATCTTTTGTAGTGCTATGGAGAAACATATACCAAGTCCTCAAGAATTTGCTCAAGATGCAGTAATAAGAATACATTGCCAAGAATAGAAGAACAGGGTGCTGAATCTGTAAATATATACAGATTCATCATGTGGTATGTAAACCCCTTGGGTTATGACCATAGCAAGGTGTGTATGTCCCTACTGATGCCTTCCTAAAATCTCTGTCTGGTTCCACTTGACAGATAGGAAGAATGATGGAGTGTCTCCCAACAACTTTGGTGATTGTACTAGCCAGATGGAAGTCTAACAGAATTAATTACTTTATAGGGAGAAGTGGAAAAGCCTTGTCTGAAGAAAGTCTGAACCTGTGCAAATCTCAGGCATCCTTCTCCAGACTATGTTTTATATTTCCTCTTTTCTTCCTGCTATATTTTGTCTCCAGGTTTTCTCTTCTTCTCTCTTAGCTGCCTTTCCTTATTTCATTCCACACTGCTATTTCCAGGTTTGTTTTCTGGCTCAAATTCCTGCTCCCTTTTAGAGAACATTGGGGACAGCTGGGAAGATGTCTGTGACCCATAGATAAAGAATCTCCCCTGCAAGTAATTATTTCAGTTCTTGCTGTGCAATGACACAGGGTGCTGTCGCTGCCTGTTAAGCAGAAAGCCTCCTTTGGGAGCATGTCCTTGCTAACTAGGAAGCTTTTATCTTCCAAATACCTTTAAACCCCCACTTAAGTCTGTGTCTGCTTGCCTCAAGACAAAACTCAGTAGCTGCTACCAGCGATGCCAAGGTGAGATGACGTGAATCTGTGGATATGGGTGCCCTGCTCTGGTTCTGCTTGCTCTCTGCACTGCCAGGAAGCTGTCTAAAGGTGGTTGGACAAGGTTTATTTGCACAAGGCTGGGTGCTGTGGGAATCACATTTATATGACTTCAGGTCCTCTTAGAGTAGGGCAAACCCTGGCAGAGGGATGTTTTCCCCCACTCCACGTTCAAGTGGGAAATTCTGGAGGAAATGTCATTTATTTAGGGCAACATCAACACACCTGGTTGTGATCCCCCAGGCAACCTTCAGGCCTGACAGACTGAAAAGCTTTCTCTTTGTTGGGAGAGGCTGAGGTGGGACCAGGTCTAGAGAGCAGCAGGTGCCCAAACCCCACACTTTGGTTTTCCCAACAAGTGTTTTCTTTGGGACCACTTAGTGTGATGAGATGAAGAGCTGCAGGTTTGTGGCACACTGCCCATATTCCTGTGGCCGTGGCATTTCAGGAGGGCACAGCAGGATCCACGTCTCAAGTCCTAGTTTTGCTTCCCAGGATATTTGCCCTGTTAGTGTCCCTGTGGGGGTGGCCCTGGGTGGGCATGGTGTGAGAGCAGAGCAGCTGTTTCCTACTGTCAAAGAGCAACTGAGGCAGCTCCCGTCTGTGCAGTGCCTTTGCTGATACAAACAGTTTTGCTTTTCTCCTGTGGCAAGACGTCTTACCTTGGTTTGCTTGGCTTTTTTGAGAGAAGCAAGCTGAAGGGGTAGGAGTTATCTGAAACTCCCACTCATCCGCCTGGTACATTGCTTCACTTGCAGAATATTTAGCTTTCAGGCCATGGAGACTGCATCAAGCTTCATCAGCTGATGTTGAACGTTTTTGAAGTTTCAATTGCTTCCTTGCCCGAGATGGAGCTATCATTTTTATTGCTTTGGTTGCTTAGGCAGGGAAAGGGAAAGATGAACAAATCAGTACAACCCTCTTGAATTAGGATTGATTTTCATGAATTCTTCTTGTTGATTTTGAAACACAATTGTTTCTAAAACATTTAATTGATTGAGGGTTTTTTCTTTCTTCTTTCTTTTCAGCAGCATTTGTCCTCAGCCATTTGCCACTGCTGGGAGAGAAAAAAAAAAGAAAATAAGCTCTGTGTGAGATCAAGACTTCAACGCATTACACACCAAAACATTTGTTGCTATTTACTTTTAAAAGTGCCCTTCTGAGGCTGCATGGCTAGAGCTGCCATCTGTTCAGGATTACGCTTCGGAACTCCTGGTTTCTCTGCAAACCTCCCTCCTGGCACTGCTCTATCGGCTGAGGGAACAGTGGTGGGGACAGGGCTGGCTGAAGGGGAACAGCACCTTCACAGCTGGATCTGCAATCCTGGCCAGGTTGTCAGGAGACCACCAAGACAGAAAAAGATTGCTGGTAATGAAGGGGTCTCCAAAGCATTTTTTGTAAGATTCAGTGATAAGTTACATGTTTGTTAAAGTATGAGAGGTCTGGGAGAGGAGCGTTGCTGTTCACTTCCTCTGTTTAGTCAGACATCAGAGGGATGTGGCTGGCATGTGCTGGGGCTCCTAGGAAAGCCATTGTCCATCTTGGGTGCCAAGCTGTGAGAAGTGGTGCAAACAAAGAGTTTTTTAAGGTGGAGGGGAAAAACACCAGCCCCTGAAGTGGCAGAAGCATATCCTGGAGTCCATTGCTCAGGCAGGGGTGAGTATCTTCCAGTGCTGGAGATCCCTCAGGCAGAAAGTGTGTACATCACTTGGTGAATTGACTTCAGGAGCCAGTGAAGACTGTGTTTAGCTTTGTGCTTTGGGAATAAAGTGCTTTTTAGTACAATAAAAAATGTGATGTTTCATTGCAGGGTGGTCTTTTTCTCTCTTCTCCTAAATAGGTTTGTGCAAAAGGTCTAAGCAAAGTCTCTGGGATTTATTTAGCAAGGAAGAGGATGGAGCCCTTACTGCCAGGCATAGAGACCCTGCTCTGAACACATAATTTTCAAGGGCTCCAAGAGCCTTCACTAGTCCCTGCAGGTGGTGGGAAGCTAGAGAGTCTCAGTGACAAGCCACAAATCCAGTGGAGATGCTGGCACAGCATTTTCCTCCCTACCTGAATCTGCTCTGATGGAAATAGATGCTAATTATTAACATGACAATTGTCACCTTTGTGGCTGTAACTCTCCTGTACATGTCTCTCTTGTACCCTTAGCCCATCCCAGCACCATTCATATGACGAAGCTCATAATTCATGTGGTTAAGCTATGCAGGAGCCTGGAGATGGGTCTGTATTTACCAGCTTTACATATCAACCAACTGAGGTGCTGAGGAAATAAAGGCTGGAGCCAGGGTACTGCTTGAGCCTATGCCAGAGAATTCTGCCTGCCTGAAAGTGTCCTGGTTTTTGCAACATGATCTTCTGGGGCCAATTTTATGAAATTACTCAGAAACATGAAAAATGAGCAGTGTTTTTCACAAGTATTCAGCAAACAAGAGTTCTCATTGTGCCAGTGCTGTGCAGAAGAAGGAAACTTGTTTCTGTGGGCTGTATTCTGGATGCTTTTTTCCATTTTTTGACTTGTGGTCATATTCACCTGGGGAAGGTCTGAGTTATGGCTAATACAGTAGCATGATTCCTCTGGGTCTCCACTATGTGCTCTGAATCCCCAGTATGCTTCTGCTACAGAGGCTAAATGGATCTGCTTTTCTAGATAGTCTCCTACCCAGATTTGTAATTACAGCCAGAAATAATAAATTTTTTAGAAACTGACAGAGTTTAAACTCCTGGGTACATGAGCAGTTTTTAAAAATTGCCCTACTGCTTCTCAGTGACTTGACCAAATTAGAGAAATATATCGTCTCATGTGCTTCTCGTCTATTTACTTATGCTTCCGCTGCCCAGAAACTATTTGCACAGCTAGCAAAGAGGCAAGCCAAGGCCCATTAATGGCAACATCCCCGTTTATAGCAGTGCTGCCATTTGGAGGATCTATTCTTGCTTTGGATCGCCCTGGCCCTGCAGTATCCAGTCTCCACAGGAGCACAGTGGGCTCAGGTGTGCTCAGCACTGGCACCTGACTTTCTTGCAGCCAGGCCAGGGAAGAAGGCTTGGGAGAAATCAGTGGGATTCTCTGGTTTGATTCTCAGCTTTCAGTGGTAGGGAACTGCTCTACATTTGTTGTGCACAGTGCAGCTCCAGTGGAGCCCTGGGGTGGGCTCATCCAGCTATTTTAGTTCACGCACTGGATTTTTATAGTTTTATCATTATTGCTTTGCATAAGCATGGTTGAATGCAAGGTTGAGCATGTAGAGGTTTTGCACTAGTTTGACCATGTTGACTCATAAAAGAGTTTCTATGAACCTGGTGCCAGGTTTGTGAGGAGCTGGGGATAAAGAGGAAGTGCTTTGCTCTTCTAGTGGCCAGAGAGGCTGTGCTGTAATGTGTGATCATCTGGCAGGTCTATTCTGGAACTAAAGCACATGTTAGTCCTTCTTATTTCCTCTAGGAAGGGATTTTTTTTTCTTGGTCTCCGTGTCAGTAAGATCTGGACAAATCGTGCCAGTGCTCTTCCAGATAATATCACCAAATGCAGAGAAAAGGAATAATGCACTTCCCAGACAGGTCCCTGGGGCCTTGCAGGGTTTCTGGTGACTGCAGGGCTTCTGGCTGTGGGCAGAGGAGGAGACAAGAACCACCTGGACAGCTCTAGGCTGGGGAGGCACTGGCCAATTTTTTCTTGGACTAATCATATCAGGCAATGGGCCCAGCAGTAAACTGTGTCATGAAGAATGTAAAAGATTGGCAATGTCTCAGATCTTTCCATTAGGATTGTATTTCCTGTCTCCTCTCCCTCCTTTCTCAAACCCATGTTGATGCTGCCCTTTCTTGAGGAAATAAAGTATGTCAGATTCTGGCTTCTGTCAGATCTCAGTGTTGCCTACCCAGGCATTCTGCCACAGCCCAGGAGAGTCTCAGGGAATCTGCTCGCTGAGGTTATGGAATCAAGGCTTGAATTGTAATAGAAAATTAATCTTTTCAAATTCTCCTTTAGCCCATGCAGATCTGACTGCCTCTATACTCATAATGTAAATGGGTTTTATAAGCTTGCTGGAAAAAACAATGAGGTGGGATAGCTTGCCTTCTCCTTTGTGGAAAACAACATGGTTTAACTCTTTGAGTCTGGTACACGTGGCTGGAGGGAGAGAGATTTGCTTTTTGCTGAAGCCTGAGGCTGAATTTGAGAGGCAGGTGGGAGGTGAAACACAAGTCTGACCTTTCACATACCAGGTTCCCAGCACATGAAGACTGACCAGCATTGTGGTTTGCAGCCTCTCCAACACTGTCTATCTAATGCTGAGTCACAGACCCTGCCCAGAGGTCTTCACAGAGCTGCATGCGGCACTCAGTCCTCACTACACCAGCATCAGCAGCGTGGCCAGATTCAGTCCTGCTTTTCCACTGTGGCCACTGGCTTGAGTTCAGGATTCAGCAACTCTTTGGACAGAGATCAAAGGCTTTACCTGAGAATTGAGGTGCTGCTTGGTCTCTAATCAAAAAGACCATCAGCAAGTCTCGTTGACGGGACACTCAGGGCAGCGAATCCCTTCTTTCTGCCAGTGCTTAAGAGGTGGTTTTTATTTTCCCATGCATGATTGTGTTCCTCAGTTATCAGGCTGTGTTTAATTATTTAAGTAGTCACGCGAATTTCTCTGGCATTTTTGTACCTCTAAGTTGTTATTTTAGCAATTAAAAGGCTGCTTTGATGAGCTCCCCTCACAGTGCATGGTGCAGCAGAGACTGCTCAATGAGGTTTGGATGTGGTGGGCAGTGAAGGGAAGGAGATTTGTTTTCTGGCTCATTGAAGGACCATCATGGGTATGGTGAAGGATCTGCTCCCAGCAGTGGAAGATCCCACATGAATTTGTACACTGGTGGTTTACTAGCCCATGGGAAGTTGAAGATAACAAGAACAACTAGTCTCTGTTGGAGTAAAATGTTGGCCTGGGGCACTGCATGAACTCATCACTTGCAGTGTTATTGATGGCAGTGGGAGTCCCAGGGAGTCCCTCACAGGATGCATCATCAGCAATCCAACTAGGCAGAAACCTCCCAGTTTCCCCATTCAGCCTCACAGGAAATCAATAGGAGGAAATTTTTGATGGGCAACAATGGGCTTCTCTGAAAAAGAACGATCCAGGGCCATGTTCAGTGGTGACTTCAAACCAAATTGTGCCTATCTCCTTGTGTAAATTGGACAAACACTGGCCAAGGTAACTGGAAGAGAGGCAGTTCTCAGGCTTATATACTGGGGCAATTATTTTCTTGTGAGTATATGTATGATTTGTGCCTGAGCTAAGAAACAACACTTGTAGGTACCTCTCCTGCCAGAGGAACTGGTGGTGAATGGGAGTAATTTCCAGTGGCCCATAAGGGCACTGTGGGATAGGAGGTGGGGGAGGTGATCAACGTATGGAAGTGGCTCATTATATGGAGTGCAAATATCTTCTGTGAATGGGTCCAAGTTTTATGGGCCTACAAAGCCTTGAGGGTAAAAACTTGTTTTATTGGCTCTGAAATGGCAGGAGAAACCCTTGAGACAGAGGGTGCTCAAAGGCCACAGCCTGATGTCATGCTGAGCACTTTAATTCCAGCCAGCATTGGTGGGATTGAAGTGAGCTCAAAAGCTTTGATTATTGGTTCTTTGGAAATCCATTTACCCTGCCTATCACCTCCCTAAAATGAGGTTTTGTTTCTCAGACCTTAATTGTTTTGCTTTGTCAAACATTGTTTGATGGGAAATCAATCTCAGTGCTTTTGCTATTGCTTTCCCAAGCAGGCCTCTCCTGTCTCCAACTTATTCCATTAATATCTATTGCACTGGCAGGTAGGATCCTGAATTAAAGTTTCTGTTATTTCCCCATCTCCCTAATGCTTTTTCTGTACTTTTGATCAATGTTCAAGTTGCTGTGATTCTATAAATTTATTGCCCTACATTTTCTCTTGCAGCCTCTAAGCTGCAACTGTATTTTGCTTGCAGGTCTCCTGAGTCCACATCTCCTTAGTATTGTGTTCTTCCAGCCTCTTCTACCTCTGACTCTTTTAGATCACTGTAAGTAAGAAGCTGCTTAGGACCTTGTCACCCACCCCTGTAATTAATGCTGCATTTGAGCCCTGTATCTGTCAATGTTGGGGGTGAGCTGGGGATAGGCTTCATGTTGGAAGGTGTTGAGGGAAGTCCTCCGTGGGGGAGGCATAACTTCACACTGTCCTGCCCCAAGCAGGCATGGGCATTGCTGGTTTGGCAGTAACAAATCAAAGGCTGGTGCATGGCTGGAGGGAGCTGGGGAGGCAGCTCTGCTGCCATGGAGCTGTCGTGATTCTCCAGCATGTGAACAACCACTTTGTGCCTTTGCCAGTGAGATGCTTGATTACTCTCACTGGGAATTAGACTTCCTTCCTCCTGGAAATCCTGTCTGGTAAAGCAGAGGCATGAGTTGATGAATCTGCTGGGAAATTTCACAGAATAGGAAAATGCTGTTTCTGCCTTTTGGAGCTAAACAATTCAGGGGCCAAGTGGTGAGCATCGGAATGGGCTTAGCAGGATGGGCTCTGCTCTGTGAACCACAGCCCTGGATGAGCAGTGCTGTGCAGCACTGGGCCTGGGAGGGGAGACTCCCTGAAGGCAGTGTTTGTCTAGACCCAATCTCTGCCTTTTGGGGCAGGAGAGTGGAAAAGTGCACAGGAGGAAGACTGAGCTGTCATATTAATATAGCAAATAGCTTTTGTAAGCTGCCTTAGAGAGGAAAGAGGGTGCTGGCTGGCAGCACATGAGCTTGGCTTTTCTCCCCTTCCATCAAGCTGTTGGAGGGTAGGTGCTCACACAGTGCAGCTCAATGGCAGCATGCAGGTGATGTGAGCTGGCTTTCCCCTCACCTCCTCTCCTCCTTCTTGGGGGTGCTCTGGCCACCCTACACCCCCCAGGGAGGGAATACTGGCAGCCTGGGAACACCACAGAGCTCCCAGCACACGTTGCAATGGAATAGCATTTTAGGCAGTTAATAATAAGCAGAATGCTCATCTGCTCATCATGAGGCTACCTATCATTCAAGGACCTCCAGATTGCTTAGTAATTTAGCATGGAGCAAGCACAAGAAGAGGGGGAAAAGGCATTATTTAGCAATATTTTAGTAATAATTTATTATTTGTTTATGTTTATGGTTGACTTTATCAGTGTGTGGGTCAGTGTGGGATGTGTGCTGCGTGCTGTGTTTGGCAGAGGGCCAGGTGGTATGTCCCAGCACAGGGCTCTCCTGCATGATCTGGCAGCCAAAGGCCAAATTGTGAAGGCATGTGGAAAAAAGGGAACTTTCCCAAAAGCCTGGAGGGAGATAGTGTTTAGGCTGCCCAGTGAGCCACTGAGGGCTGCATGGATGGAAAGCCAGGGCAGGAGGAAAACACCGCCATAAGAGCCAAGAAGACAATTTCTGAACTACCTTCCTCAGCCCCTTTTAAGAAATCATTTTCTTCTGAGCTGAAACCTCACCCCCACAGGCATAGCGTACACTTGCCCGATGGCTGAGTGTGGGACCTGGTCCTTCAGGATGCTGTGCAGGACCTTTTCTCATGCATGCTGGATGCAGAGTGCACACCTCTCATGAGAAAGATGGACCAGGTACATCACGGCTGAGCCCTCCCCCAGCTCAGCCCTGGGCATCAACATGAGGGGAACCAAAGGCTTCAGTCCCTGAGTTTGCTGACTCAGGGCCTCACTTTTGGCTGCTGCCACTTCCTGGAGCTCATTGTTTGGCCACACTTCCTTCCTCCCCAGTCCAGCACTGGTGAGGGACTGGGATCCACTGGCTGGGACATGAAGGGTTCAGCTCCCAAGTACTACTTCACCCCATTTTCAGCACATCCCTGTCCTCATCCTGCTACAGCAGCCAATTCCAAGGAGAAGTAAGGCTGCAGAGGAGGGGAAGATGCTCCCTCCTTGCCCTCTCCTCTTCATATCCTTAGATCTATTCAGCACTCAAAATCTGCTGCTGCCTTCTGAAACTAATCCTCAGATGACAAGCTGAATTGTGGCAACATCTAGGAAAAGACTGCTTGGATGTCCTGACCAAAGTGTCTCACTTTGATAGCTCCCTAATTTTAGGCTCTGAGTATGTAGAAATAGGTGTTTAGGAGAAAATGTTCTTCAACACGTTTTGTGTCTCATGGAAAAGGAGAGATAAACACACATGATTTGAAAATTGTTGAATGAATGATGGATGAAACCTGGATGTGTCCAGCCGGTAGAGATTTTATACAGAATTCAGTCTGCCTCATTGTTTGGCACCTAAGCTTTGCTTAACCTCAGGTTTACAGAAAATAGTTCTAGTCCCATTCAAATATGTCCCAATAGTCATTCCTTTCTGCAGAAGGAATTGTACTTTTCTCAAGGCCAAACAGATCTCATTTGTGCTTCATTTGTTCAGCCCATTTATGTTTCTTTTTTGTGTTGCTTGCTTCCTTTCAGCCCTCTTTGAATAAACCGGAGCTGAATTATACCCTGAAAAGAGAATGCAACAGGTCAATGGTAATCAGGAGCAGAAATGGATTATTTGGGGTAAGTATTTATTTCTAGAGGCTTTTGGAGGTAGCAGAGCTTCCCGGGAAACACATGGCCTTGTGGAGGATGGGGCAAAGGCTGTGTTCAAGCAAGGCTTGGGAAAACTCCTCCATCCAGGACAGAGCTGCATCCCTCATGCTTCACCTGCACTTGGAGACTGTCTTATCCCCATAAGATGCCTTGTCTGACCACATCACCTGTGTTATTTCAGACCCATCTCAACAAAGCCTTCCTAATTCAGCTGCTCCCAGGAAATGTCTGGGCTCCTGCAGGGTTGACAAACTGCTTGGCAGTAGCAGTCCCTGCCACAGTGATGCCAGTGGATGTGGTGTGTGGTGCAGGGAGGCTTAGGAAGGTTTGGTTCCTCCTGCTCTCACTCACCTGGCATAAAATGCTTCACTAATCCAGGTTTACTCATGGCCTTGTGGATTATGGTGTTTTTCAGCATTTTATTATCATTCTTCTTAATAAAAAGTAGAGAAACCCCACCTTTGTTCATCTCCCTATAGGTTTGTTTTTCTGTGTCTTCTCACTTCCCCCTCCCTTTCCTCACACTGCACTGCAGTTTTGCCAAGGTAGCCCGCCTGGCCTTTCCAGACTGAGAGAAAGCCATTTTCAGGGGAGAGATTTTATTGTACATCCATTCTAAAAATAAAACTGCTTTGTATTTCTAGAGCATCTTTCAGCTGCTGATTTCAAAGATCCTTGAAATTCTCAATTAATGAAGCATCCCAAGTCCCTCGGGAAGGAAGCCCTGGGAATCATTATTGGTACACTCTGTAAAGGAAGGACTGTTGCTTGTTCTGGGCTTTGCTCAGCCCCTGAAACTGTAAGGTCCTCCATGACAAGAAGGAATATGAGGGGATATGAGCCCTGGCTTGCTGTTTGCCAGGTCTCAGCTGGACGAAAAAGTCTATTTCTTGCCCTAAATTAGGAGATTTCGTCCCGTGCATCCCCTGTCTGCATTCTGCACACATCTTGTAATCCAGTTGCAAGAGGCAAGACCACTTTTTTCCATTAATTTTTATACAGTACTGTGCACAGACAGGGCTTAATCCAGAACCCCCCTAAATTAGGATATGTTAAGATTAGGGGCTTTTCCCCAGAACAGGCTACATGCCAGTGGGAGACGGAGCGATTCCCATATCTGATTTGGCAGAACAGTGATACAACAGCCCCTTGTGCAGGGTGCTGCAGACACACAGCCCAGCTATACTTACAGCAGTTCATCACTACAAAAACAGGACAAAAAGTTTCACCATTTGTGTAAAAGCCTCCAACACAACCCCATGTACAGAGCAAGCTTTCAAGGGCTTATTTTTTTTGCATGAAGTATCCTTGAGATATATAATTTCTCATGTTAGATGTTTTTTAAAAGCATTGAAGGAGGAGGACAGGAGCAGCAGCCGAGCTCCCTGGCTGCTCGCCCCACGGCACAGCACTCCGGGTCCGGCCTTGGCTGGCTCTTAGATCAGCCAGGAACATTGCCTCATGTGTCCTCAGATGTACTCAAAGTAAGGAAGAGCAGGAGCAAATCAGAGCCCTTGGGACCTCTTCTCAGCCTCAGGGAGGGACAGGATGGAGGAGGTTTATTTTAGGAGCTGTGGCTTCTCTTCCCAGCACTGACAGTGGCCATAGGAAGGCTGCTCTGCCCCAGCTGGTGTTGGGTGCTGGGCTTGTGGCAGACTGAACACTCGTGGAAAAGGTTCTGCCTGCAAAGGCAGAAAATGTGGAATTTTTCTTTTCTCAACCAATTAAAATAATGGAGAATGAGTTGTTTTTTTTTTTCTCCAAACCCACCCCTTCCCCTACTCCAACCAGCAAAACAACATTTGAATTACATCAAGCCAGTGTGTTGAAACTTCTTGATCTTTCTTAATAAGACACCTTGCACTCCTTTGGGAGACAAGGCTCTGTGGGGGTCACTCTCTGTCTTTGACTCCCATCTAAGGATGTCTCCTGCTCCTCCTTGGCATACTCTGCTAGAAGTGGAGGGAGGAGGGATGGATATTCCCAGGGAAAACAGGAAAGGAGAGAAAAATGGATGCTGAAGCTTTTTGTGTGGTGCCCAAGGTCCCTGAAGTCCTCAGAGGCTGCATTTAAGGAGTTGGAGCCCTACTGAGGTTTTTGCCATAGTTAAAATCCATGCTGCTAACTTCATTGCCACTGTTCCTGCTGATTTACGAAGGAGCCAGAATGGTCCCGCAGCCCGCAGGACCCATGGCAGTGATGTTCTGCTGGAATGCAGAGCCTATGTAGTCCCCACAGCCTTTGATATCCTCACTCTTGTTTTCAGCTTTTTTAGATTTCTAAGAATTGGTCTTTTTCAATGCTATTTTACTACCCCTGTAGCAAAGCTTTCATCTGCCGAGGCATCAAAAGCTTTTCTGAAGTCCAGGGTGAATCCTGCCCACTCCTTCCACCTTCCTGAGTCTTTGATTAACCCCAGAGCAGATGATGGCCCTGGATCATACTCTCCCAGCTTGGAGCACAAGCTCAGCCAGATCCAGTTCCGGCACACAGAACCTCAAAACCACCCCATCTTCCTGCTGCTTGGCTGTAAAATCATGAACCTAAATACCCACATCTATCCCACAGCCAAATCCAGAGTGAGGAGTTGTTCAGGTGGGGTAAAGGGGGGGAAAAAAACAGCAATATTTTTTTTTTAAACACAACTTTTGGAGTTATTTTTAGACCCTAATGCGTGAATGTGAATCATGGGTTTAACTGTATGAAACCTTCTTTTCATCTTTTTACCTTATCATTATCCCTGCACACTCAGTTTTATCTGCAGTTTGACATCTTTTATCCCTGGCCTTGCAGACAGTAGAAATAAGGGCAGCTCTTCTCCCCAGCATTGGAAGCGCTGTGCATGCAGGGCACGCCGATTTGAAATTATAATCCTCTTTTTATTGTATCCTCGCACTGTTTATTGTTACTGTATATACCGTTTGTTGTTGTAGTTTTCCATTTCATGCAAAATACATCAAAAAAAAAAATGCCATGAATGCTTGAGGTCTGTTTGTTGTTCTCTGTGTTCAAAACTATTGCTCAAAAACTAACTTCCCTGAAGTGCCTGAGTTTGCCCTTCACTTGCCATCCCTCTGACTCCACTTGCATTAACACGAACCCTACAAGCTTCCCAAGAAACTGCAGAAAGCTCTTTGTTTGCAAAAGGTTGGAGGAAAAACTGTGGGTATGTTCCCAGAACTGGGAGATTGTCCCTGTGCTTTGATTTGCTGCTTGGCTGATGTAACTGGGAACTGCTTAGATTTCTTTGATGTGGCTGTGGGTCTGTGATGTTCCTATGGCTTTTTGGGTAGTCATTATCCTGTCACTGTCACGCTGCTGACAGCTTTTACGTGGCCTTTCCNCCCCCCCCCCCAACATTTTAAAGCTAAACAAAAATACATCAAATGGTATTTTGTCCTTTGCCTTTAATTTGGCTCCAGTCTGCAGTTTTGGCAGTCAGGAGAGGGTTTCTGTATGCACCAGGATGCAAAGCCTTCCTCTGAAGTCCTACCAAGGGAATAGTGTAAAAAAAACACCCCATAACCTGTGGATTTCCATCCCTGAGCTGCATTTTGGACTTCCCCTCACACTTCTCTCTCTGCACACAGCAGTGTGGGTGGGTGTTGGTCCTCTTGGTGAGGCTGGTCTGGTGGCAATGCTATTGGTGGGAGGCAGGAGGCAACCAGTGCCCCAGCCCTGGGTACGCAGCTGCCCCGGCTTCAACTCCTGGCTGGAAATGGACCCCAGAAAAAGAAAGCTGTGGTCACTGCTGCTTTGTGAGGGAAGTGGAACCCGACCCATCAGAGACTTTGAGTGAAAGGAGGGATCAGAGGACATAAGTTGCACATGGAGAGATTGAGGCTTTTCTCCCTGATCCAGGGCACGAAGTCACCAATGTCCCCAGATAAAAGTGCAACACTGGATGCTTCTGTTTGGTGGTGTTATACAACCTGGCACAAAGAGATCTCATTTATTTTCTCCTATCAGCCTAATGTGATGATTTCAGAGGAGGGGGGAAGAGGCTGGGCAGTGATCTCCTGAACAGTTGGGCTGGGATTACACTTTTTCTATGGAGCTCATCACCGTAATAACCAGGAGCTCTGTTTATCAGCCCACCAGCCATGCCCATTTAGGAGATTACCATTTTCCAATCTCATTTCTCATAAAAGAGGATTGCTGCCCATCCCCTCCCCATCCCAAACCCCTTGCTTATGGGTGTTTTATCTGCTCAGGGTGTTTATGAAGCGCCGAACAGGAAACTTCTGTTTATCCTCTGCGTCATCAAGAGCTGGAAACTCGATGGGATAATTACTCTTTCAATACCACACATAGCCCATTGGTAGACTTTGGCATCTTGCTGGTGTCAATAATATATATATTTACCCTGCAGAGATGTATAAGGCTTATTTGTTTCTCTTTCCTGTCTCTTTAACTTGGTGTGAGATTGGGGTTTCTGGCTTTCAGGGCATCTCATGGAAGGAGGGGATTTTTACTGAAGGTTAAGGAGGGATGATGCTGCTCCCCTCATAACCACTGAGGATGACCACAGCAGCAGAAGACATTTTGGCTGTGCAGTGCCAGCCCTAAGGCACTGCTCACCGTGGCAGGGCATCACCAACTGCTCTCATCCTGAAATTGGTGAAGTTATGTGTGGAGATGGCTTTTTCAGATGCTAACACAAGCACCTAGGCCAGGAGAAGGCTGTATAATGAATAATTTATTTAGCAGAGCTGTTCCCTTTTCTCTCTATGTAGATTGCAGGGAAGATGTTCTGATTCCCTTCACCCTTCAACTGACAATTTCTGAACTATGTAAAATGCAGAAGTAAGTTCATTAGTGATATCTACCCTATGAAATTCAAGATGTGAAGTGTTTTGACTAGTGCTGTTCAAATAGAGGAATCACTCAGGAGTATATTGCAATCAGTGCATTAAGATAAGATCCCAGAGCATTGGGTTTCCAGAGCATTGATTATAGATTAGCAACCCACTGCTTCAGAAACAAAGTCAGCCATCCCTGTATAAACCAGGAGAGCTGACAGATATGAGTGGACTCGTGAGAGAGAAGCGGGGAACCCCAGAAAAAACAGATTTGCAGCATGGTCCCCAGTGCCACAGCCAGCTGAGCATCCCCGGGCAATTTGTACACATCATATTATCCACTTTTTCTCTGGGGGCTGCATCTTCCCTGCAGCACAGGGGCTCCCCTGCTGCCCCTGGGCACTTGGCCTCCCTGACCGTGCACGGAGCATTATTTTGGCGAGGCTACAAAAGTGGAAACCTTGTGTGGTTGGTCAAAGCAAATTCATTCAAAGTGGGTGAGCACTTGCCAAGTTGCTTTTTTTTTTTTTCTTTTAATTCTTTTTGGCTGTATTCACAGACCACAAATCTGCAGGCAGGAATGGGAGCCATGTTTCTAATTTGGTATGAAACTTTTATTCCCGCTTGGCGCGCAGCAGTTGTGAATGATGGGGGCTGTTCCTAATCCTCTGCCCTGCACATTGAAAATGTGCTCTGTCCATCCGGCACTCTTGGAAATGGAGTTATTTGCATTGCATAGCAATTTTCAGGAGATAA
Organism: Serilophus lunatus; assembly: GCA_013399895.1. NCBI lineage: Eukaryota > Metazoa > Chordata > Aves > Passeriformes > Eurylaimidae > Serilophus > Serilophus lunatus. The sequence goes on along the minus strand of VXBA01002948.1, from coordinate 64,040 downwards.
ATACAAGGTTCAGTGCTTGTGGGGACAAGGACGTGGCATCTTTACTGCACCGTATGCAAAGACAGCAGTGAAGCAACACGGAAGGGCTGGATTTCAGGAGCTTGCATAGTTCAAGGCTGCCTTAAAAAATTTGAAGTCAACTTCTGCTTTTGTAAACAGAATATTTCAAAGATCCTGTTGGAGGAAGCCAGCACTTGGCTGCGTGCTTTAGAAGGAGACTTGTCCAGGTTTTATTCCAGCCGATAGTATTAGCCACATGCCTAGGGATAAGCATTTGCTTAAGCAGCAGGGTACTGGGGTTTGTGGAGCAGCCATACCCAAACAGGGTGACTCCTGCTGAGCCCAGTGGGTTCCAGGTGGTGATGCCCATCAGATAGCGTGTGATGTGGGTACACCCAGGGATATGAAATACTGTGTGTTGGGAGTAGATGTTGTCTCCAAATTCCTTCACTAGTCAAAAAATTGGCAAATGAAATAAAAAATTACAAAAATTGGCAAACCCTATAAAAATCAGGTATAAATGTGTTCAACATCCCCTAAAAATGAGGCTTTTTTGCATCCCCCACCACCACCTTGTGATGGAAAATTCAAGATGAAACCAAATGCACAGCTGGATGTAGCTGGAAACAATATCTCCTTTTAGAAAATGTTCTGGCCTTCCTTTTCATGCCCTTTCTTGAATTCAGATATTTTCCCTAGGAAATAACTCCAACCCAGAGGATACCCACAAGACACCCACTGGGGAATCTGTGGATACCCCATTCTGGAAGCGTTCAAGGCCAGGTTGGATGGGTTTTGGAGCAGCCTGGTCTAGTGGAAGGTGTCTCTGTCCATGGCAGGGGGTTGGAATGAGATGAGCTTCAAGGACCCTTCCAATCCCAACCATTCTGTGGTTCTGTGATTTGAAAGGGGATTTAAAAGTCCTTGTCAATATTGATATGGATGCTAACACTGCCACAGATTGCTGCTGGGGGTCACTGCAACTCCAGGTGGCTGTTGCCTGTGGTTGTCTTTCCTCCTTTTTCTGGGGCTGAAGTTACCAGCAGAGCGCTTGTCTTGTCAGTGTCTTGGTGGGAACTAGATAAGCGTCCCCTCTGCCAGCTGTGAGCGGGGTTTGCGTCACTGCTAGTGAGAGGCAAGGGCAAGAATTCACCTTTCAGTGGTAGTTTTGTCTGGCAGGCATCATAGCTGGGGGAGGGGGGCAGATTTGCATTTGCAGAGGTATTTGTGAATTCATAGTGGAGAAGATGTGAAGGAGAGTGGCCAGAGCGATGTGTTTTGAAACGTGGGGGACAGAAATTAGTTTGATAAACTGCATAATTGTCAGAATTTCTGTTTCATAAACGGTTTAATAGCACTGGGGAACTACAGGACTTCCAGATCCCAGAGGAGAGAAGTCGGGCAGTGATAAGAAGAGCTCTGCACCCCACCACCAGCCCAGCATTGTGGGAATGAACCATTGCTCCTCCACCAGCCTGGCTCCATGGAATAATCCAACTGCTCCTGCAGTGCTAGATGGAGGAGAGCTGGCGCAGCATCTCCCCCGAACTGCTCAGTGTGTGCGTCCCTCCTTACGCAGTCGAGACTCTGGAATAATGCCATTAAATAACAGCCTGGGAGAAGCAGCAGGGAGCTGTGCTGAAGATGTCTATAGGGAAGAGAAGGGTTGGGCAAGGATAGAAAGGCTGTGATTATTTGCCAGAAATTTGAGATCCACAGACAGCAAGCTACAATAAGGAAAAGCCTCATGTACAGATCTCATTCCTCTACTAGGAATGCATCTCTTGCATCACCTTGGGCCAGGAGCTCATGTGACCCCTGCAACCACATCACACAGAGAGCAAGGCAAGCCCAAGGCACGTGCTGTGTGCCCCCAGGATCCTCGGCAGTACCAAGCAGATTGTTTTCTCCCTGCTCCATTGCTTCCCACTGCTGCCGCTGGCCAGGAAATACCACGAGGAGTGATACCAGAGCCAGGGCAGGAGGGAAAGGCACCCCCAGAGATGCAGGGACTGACGGGGAGCATCATCCAGAGCTGGGAGCCGCCTGGCCACGCTGGCACGTGTGTGATGCTGGTTTCCATGGAAACGCAGCACAAGAGGTACTTCCAGAGGAACTACAAGTGATGCAGAGTGGAATGCAGGGTGACCTCTGGTCCCCACTTTAGTGGCACAAGCAGGACTGTAGGACCTGCTTTGGGATGAGCCCCCATGGAGCGCATGGACTGTGCTGCCCTTGGGGGTGCTGTGCTGCCTTTTGGCTGCTGCCCTGGAGGGAGGGAGTTGTCACTTTAATCTGTTCTTCAGCTGGGGTGTGCTGAGGAATTGCAGAGGTGCCCCATGGGGCTCCAGAGAAGCAGGGAGGGCTTGCTTGGGGAGGTGAAGGGAATCCCTGATGCACCACTGGTGTTCTCAGGCCCAGGCTGGGATTGGAGTGCGGCTGAGACAGCCTCCCCAAAGTATCAAGGAGGAGAAACAATTCTGCTTTTTAGGGTGTCTCTGATTTTCCTTCCTCTAAGGTCTGCCCGGGTTTTAATACTTCCTTAAATTGCATTGTAGTTTTACTTGCACAGCTAAAGAGCTGCATCTCCCGGTCAGATACTGCCAGATTCACCCTGTCTGGAGTCAGGCAGCAAGAGCCATGGCCTGGATGTCTCCACTGGCCCCAGTGCAGGTGAAACATCCACCTCTTAGAGATGCACTGTCTGAGCACCATGACTTTGAGCTGCCCGTGACAGTTGGTCTAAGAGATGTAGCAGTTGATACACTGCTCTGCCCCGAGCAGGGTGGAGGAGATTTCTCCTGCCCCATTTCTTCTGCAAGGTGTTGCAGCTGAGCTGCTGTAACAAGAGGCAGCTTGGGTTGGTGGAGGAGGGAGGGAAGCAGGATTTGGCCCACAGGACCTGTGTCCCTTCATGCCAACAGCTGGAAGCTGACAGCCACAGCTGGAATGAGTCACTCCGGGCTTATTTTATCATCCCAGGAGGAAAACAGTGTGAATCACTACTTTGGAATGCAGAGGTGTGCTAAGGTGGCTGATGTACCTTTTGTTGCCTGGGGCTTGCTTCTGGCTGCAGGCACTACAAGGGAACATAGGGCTTAGGAGTAGAAATCTAACTTTCAGGCACTGTGGGTCAGCTGAGCTGCCCTTATGACCATCCTGCATGGCCAGAGTACAGCACCATTCACTCTACAAATGGGTGCATCATGTCCTAAAACCAGGAAGCAAACCACAAGAAGGATGATCCAGGAATTGTGACACCCAGACCAGGGACCTTGCTGCTTCTCTATCAGTCCTTTCAAACCTGGGCTCCTCCTGGTACTTAAGGCTGTACATCCTCCTCAGTTTATTTCCTGGAACTTGATCCTCCTAATGGCCAGCATTGCTGATTCTCAGTGGAAAAACTTGCTTGCAAGGAGAGGTACCTGCTCCAACACCTGCCAGTGTCCTCAAGGAAGGAGAACGCCTGCTGAAGATGCTCTTCAAGGTCATAATATGGAGTAAATGGGCTGTGCTAGTGTTAAATTACCTGTCGGTGCAGAGGCAGCACTTCACTGGGTGAGCAATGGGAGTGCTGGTGTCACACACCACTGGGCTACCCAGGGTGTGCAGGGAGGGAGAAGCCATGCCCATGTCCATGAGCTTTCTCACCAGTGCTGCCTTTCCCAGGATCTCCTCCAGCCCTGATCTAGAGACCAGGAACCTGACCCAGCATTTGGCTGCAGAATAGAGCTCATATTCATGCTCTGCTCCCTGTTTCAGCTCCACCTCCACACCATTTCCTCCTGTCCCAGATGAGTGCCCTAGCTGCCAGCTGTTAGCTTGGTTGGAAAGGGCTTTGCTTCTTCTGTGAAAAATGACCACAGTGTAATTGTCATATTCAACGGAGATAAGAAGTAGAGCTTCTTTGTTCCTCCTGCTCTCCATCTGAGGATGCTGGGAGGATTTTGAGGATTTTGACCTCCCCTCAGCCTTCACTGGCCTAACTCCCAGTATTCTATTGCTCCTGGGCAGTAGTTTCCATGTCCAGGTTTCCACCAGCTAAAAATGCAAACTTAAGGATCTGACAGCTGGATTAAGAGAGGGAGTTGAGAAATTCAGATGGTGCTGACTCTTCCTCTCCTGCCTCCTGGTGAGCTTCTTTGAGTTCAGAATGGAAAATTGCTTCAAGTCACATGCAACACATGGCATAGGTGATGTCTGATGAGCCCTCTGCCCAAACAAATCACTGATCAGAGCAGATGGAGAGTAATGAAATGGGTGGTGGCAGATGCACTTAGTTCAAAGGAGTGCGAGTGGCATGTGGTGCCCAGGAGTTTCTAGAGCATCACTTGTGCATTTTGTCTTTGGAGGTAAAGCAGAGCTGTGTGGCTAATTGAATAGAAATACAATCTCCCAACCATATTGGGGTTTCTCAGTTAATCCCAGTTCAGACCTTACAAAGCATTTTGGATATAAGGCAAGGACACAGATTCCCAAGGAAAACTGAGCCACGGAGAGGTGAAAGGCAGTTCTCCCCGGAATGCTGACCACAGCCTTCATCTCATTATGGGGTCAGCCCTTCCCCAACAAGGACAGACCCATGAGGGCCTATGAGGTCTGAGCCATGGGGCTGGGCAGGTGGAAGGCACCCCTGCATCCCCCTGCAGCTCAGCTCTCCCCAGAGGGCATTGCAGAGGAGGAAAAAAAGTGAGCAGAGAGACTCATATTACAAATGTACAAGCATAGGAAGCAGAGATATATATTCCCTGGATATTAATTACCTCTAAAATGTCATCTTTTTTCCGGTGAGCAGGTACTTTAGGCAACTGGATATATGATGGAAAGGAGACTCTGTCAGGCAGTGGGAGGACAGACATGGCAAGAGGTGGCTGGACACCACTGAAGGAGTGGGTACTGCACATGGCTGAAGGCCAGCCCATCACTGGAGCATCCTGACAGCCTTTGGACCCACACAAGGACCTCTGTGCCCTACTATCCCTTGGACACTGCCCTCTGCTATGATCATGAAGACTGGTCTGGCTTGGTCCTTGCCGGGTGCACTCAATTTGAGAGCTTAGTTCAGAAGGAAAACCCTGCTGAATGGAAAAGCCTTGAGTTTAAACAAGGATTGGTCCAAAATAGATGCCATAAAACATTATGCTCTGTTTTGAACTGGGAAGGGACACCATTCATCCCAGCACATGGGGCAAGAAGCAGAGGCTGGGGATAGCCCCCACAGTATGAGTGGAGATGTCCTTCACAACATCAGCCTGTGAAATGCAGCAGTCACTGAGAAAGATATTTTGGGGACTGCATTGAAAATAAGGGTTATAAGTTTCTTCCCTGTAGTTTGAAGTTGCCTCTCTCCAGGGATGCTAATGAAGGCCTCAAATGACATCAAGTGGGCTCTGGAGGTGAAATCTGCATATTGTGGGGGCTTAATATGGTGTAGAACCATTTCTGCATGAGGGCTTATGTACCAGCCAGATCCATACAAGATTGACACCTCCAATGGGAATTGCCTCAGCCACTCCTGCCCTTTGGACAGTCACACCAATGCTTTAGGACAGAGGGGCAGGAAAACCAGTAATGCGTCTTCCCAAAGTGTCAAAGTCTTCTCTTTCATCCTTTTCCAAGTGAGATGCTGCAAATCTTGGCCTTGAACTGACCTTTGGTCACGCAATTACCTCACCTCAATTAAATATTAAAAACAAACAAAATGTCCTGAGTGTGGAATTAATTGTTTTGTTCCACCTACAGGGACTTTTTATTTCACTTGAGTGGAAAAACTGAGAGCCCAGTGTCACATTGGCTCACACCGAAATGAATTTTTACTTTGGCTTCCCATCATTTAATGTCAGCAAATAAAGGAAAACAATTATTTGAAGAGCATTTTTATGACATGATAATGCACCTCCCCATCGCTACTTCTGGCTGGGATTTGAGTGGTTGTTGCTTTTCGCCGGCTCTAGGGAAGACTCATTCATGATGCTGAATTGTAGTTGGACCCACAAAACCAGTTGGGCTGACATGCTGGGGTCTCTTGCTAAGCATGTAGAGCCTGCAGCAGAATTCCCTTAGGTGCCAGTCTTTTGGTGGTGGTAATTATGATCTTCATTGGGGTTGGTGGTTTTTCTCCCTGAAGCCTTTGCTCCTGGAGTCCAGTAATGTGTAAAATGATCTTATCACATTCATCTTCTCTTCTGAATGTTTTTGTGGTTTTGCAGTCAAGCTTAAAACGACAAAAAAACCCACAAAAATGGAAAGATGAAATGCCATAAGGTTAGCAAGCAAACAGAAAAATTAACTAGCGTTAAAGCAGAGATGCCAATGCACAGCCTCAAAAATGAAACAAAGGAAGATATTCCCTGAAATTTCTCCCTGATCCAAACCACCTTGTGGAGCTGAGTGCTGGGGAGGGCACCTCTGGCTCCATCATCCCCTGACCTCTGCCCTGACTGCTGTTGAGGGATGCCAGGGCTTGGATAGTGTCCCTCTCCCCCAGTTCCCTCAGCAAAATTGGTGTGCTCAGCACTAGTTCCACCCCTTGAGACCTTAAACGGTGCTGTGTCCTCCCCTGCATGTTTCTCACTCATTCTCTGCCCTCAAGCCTTTGAGTGCCTTTCACAGCTTCCCCTGCTTGAGACTTAAACATTCCCACTGGGAAATACTAGATGTCCCAGAATTTTGCACGGTCATTATTTATGTGCTCAGTTACTTTTTGTTCCTGGTAAACCCAGGACAGATTATGTCTGTAGCAAATGAGGTGGTCCCATGTTTGCAGCAAGATCCAGAGCCAAACCCTTGCTGTTCCCTGGTCTTTGCTTATACCAGCGCATTTATTTTTATTATTGTTTTATTGTATTATTTATTCTATGTTGCTGCTTTGTTGGTTTTCACTGTGGGATGCTGAAAAATCAGCACATTTAAATATCCTATAAATAAAACAGTACTTGAAGCAGCTACTGACCTTCCAATCCTTACATGGGATCATAGACAGGAAACATTTCATGGAATCATAGAACCATGGTGTGAGTTGTAAGGGACCTTAAAGAGCAGCTTGTTCCTTCCACCAGACCAGGTTGCTCAAAGCCTCATGCAACCTGGCCTTGAACACTTCCAGGGATGGGGGATCCACAACTGCTCTGTGCAACCTGTGCCAGTGCCTCACTACTCTCACAGTGAAGAATTTCTCTCTAATAACCAATCTGACCCTGTCCTCTGTCAGTTTGAAGCCATTGCCCCTTGTCCTGTCAGTCCATACCTCATGAAAAATCCCTCTCCAGCTCTCTTGGAGCCCATTTAGGTACTGGAAGCTGCTCCAAGGTCTCCCTTGGAACTTTCTCTTTCCAGTTTCTGTGAATTACCCTCTGTAATAGCCCAGACCATTCCTGGGATGGCTACTGACCCAGTATGTTGTTGATGCTCAGCAGCCGAGTTTCAGAGCAGATTTTTCCTTTCTCTTCAGTTCCCTTGCTTTTTGGGATGGACGGGATGGATGGGATGGGTGGGACAGGGTAGTATGGAAGAGATGGATGCGTCAGTATGACTCAGGTGTACCTGAGACACGGATGTTATGCTCCAGCCTGGGTCACCCCAGGTTAAACCTCATGGAATGAGCTGGCCCGAAGAGAGATTTACAGCACCAAATCCCATCCTGACCCTGAAGATGGATATTCATATTTCACTCAACAGGGATATTTACCTACTTAGGGAGAAAAAAAACCAAACCAACACTAAGTGCTTTCTTTCCAGGCATGCTTTTGCCTGACAGTTTGTGTAATCCTAATCCTTTGGCAGGGCTAAGGCAGAGTTGGAGCAGTCAGGTGCCTGGCACAGGGAGGGAGGCAGGTTCTGATGGGAACTGGGGATGAGGACGGGCTGGAAACATCAAGAAAAGTGTGTGGAGTGGGAGAAGGAGAGGAAGAGTTGGCGTAGCTAAGAGGGACCTGGGTCCCTCACCTTGCTGCCTCCCTTGGGTGCCTCTGCTACAACGGATACAACATTTGGGTCAGAGGCTGAGATGGGGGAATGCTCAGGTCTGGTTCTGAGGAAGCCCATGATGTGCTGAAGGTGGTTGTGTAAAGGGTTGAAGGATGTACAGGGTCTCCATCTGGGACCTGGACCTGGGATCCTCCTCAGCATTGTCTTCCCCAGCTGCTGAGCTTGTCTTATTTCTAACTTAGAAAACAAATGCCAAAGGAAGAAGGAACTGGTTTATATTTTTCTGAGAAAAGCCAGTCCTATCCCATCCACTCTTCCCCCAGCCACGCAAGATTGAATTGCAGCTCTGGGTATGTACAAACATTCCCTTGTTTTCCCAGCATAGAGCTGGGACTTAAAAGGTCATTACTGAAATTTGGGTTGATTTGGTAGCAAAAGGGTGACTCAGAGAACAAGTTCAAGTTATGTTATCACAGGATTATGTAGAGTTTTAGACTGAAATCTTCTTTAGAATCCTTGGGCCATAGCCAGCTGTCAGATTCGCCTCTGAGCATCCACCCAATGGGGCTCAGCTGCGATAAGGCACCTCTCCAACAAAATGGCTTTTACCGTGGACAAATAAGCTGAACCCTGAATGCCATAGAAATGTAAAAGACAGTGGTTGGGCGTAGTGCATGACTCTGCTTGAGAGGTCTCAGGGCGGAGGGATTTTTTGTTTGAGAACCCATTAAAGTCCTCCAGTTTGAAGGAGTTCCATTTGGCCCCTAAATTGTTAAAACTTGCTGAAGGATGAGCAGCAACTGCTGAGAATTGTCTGCTCATGTTTAATGCAGCGTCTAGGAACATGGGAGCTGGGCTTGGCACACTGTCACTCTGGAAGAGCATCCTTCATACCCATGACAGTGTAAGGGCAGAGTAAGGGAGCAGCAGTGAGATCTGTTCTGCTCCCAAAATCAGCCTGCTCAGCTTCCCGCTTTCATATCCATCTTCTTTCTCTGCCCATCACCTTTCCCTGCCTTCTCTGGGATCAATAACTCCATGGGGATCATGAATAAATGTCTTTGCTTTGCATTAAACCAGAGCACCCAAAATTTCAGCCTTTTGTGGCAGCCCTGGGTGATGGTGAGCTGAATCTCAATGTTGGCTGTTGCCAGCGTCCCCCATGCAGTTGAATTCTTTAAAATGGCTTAATCTGGAAAATACTGTAATCCCTCGTCTGACTTTGCACGCAGAGGGATCCAGGTGGCATTTTGCAGTGCCAGCAACAATCCTGCTATCCTGACTGTATGTTTTAAACTCTCTTCAGTTCAATGTCCCTTGAAAAGTTGAGCCCGTCAGCTCAGCAACTGACAGTGAAAAAAAATTAGGAAGTTTTAGAAAATCAAATTATTCTCAGGAAAGAGGGGAAAAAGCAGTGCACCAGCCACTCCATAAGGTCTGAAATGTGTTAACCCAGGCACAGGGCAGCACCAGGGAGCCTCCTTTCCCTGGCTGATTGGGGTCCTAGTGAGAAGCATCCTGTAAAGAGATGATATATCCATGTAATATAGCTATTTTGGTGGGCGGAAAACAAGCTAGCTCCTCAGCCCCCTGGGGAGATGAAAATAGCATCTCTGGGTCTATGCACTGGAAAATATTTGAAATATTTTCAGAAAAAAAATAGGAAAAGTTGGAGTTATGTTTAGTAACAGAAGCTGGTTGGGTCCTGAGCTGGAAGACAATGTGGGTGAGAGTCATTTCAGGTCTCTGAAATGACACATGCCATACACCAGGATTCAGGCTCAATCTCCACGAGGAAAGACATGAGGAAGAGCACCCTGTGGAGGATGAGGGATCTGTGCTTGCATGGCTGACTGAGTTTGGGGCCAGGGTGGCTGCAGTGGGGACAGATGGTGCTCCAGACCCCAGCAGCAACCCGTGGGTGAAAAGTGGGCAGTCACTGGGGAGGTGATGGTAGTCCACCCCTCCCCAGTGGTCAGGAGAGCCCTCAGCCATCTGATTCTCATTAGTGTTATTCATAGTTTATCCCTTTTTCCGGCTTAATGATACAGGAGTGCTAGAGGCTCATGAACAATGTTTGCTGGTGTGAGGCTGTAGGAGAGCGTAACCAACTTTCTTCCGGGCCAAGTGAGTGGCCCCAACCACAGCCCTTGGTTGTTTCCAACCCAACTTTGCTCTCTCCAATTAGTTTCTCTCCATCCTTCATCATCATCCTTCTCAATCTCCATCATCTCCTTCTCCATTTTCTGTCATTGTCTTTCCTATCCTCCATTGCTGTGCTCTACATCCCCCATCATCATCCTTTCCATGCTCTGCCACCTGCTCCATCCTTTGTCACTATCCATCACTACCCTTGCCATGTACTGGGTGGCTCTGCCAAATTCCAACATCCCCAAGGAGACACCAGCAAAGCACCTCTGTGCATGACCTGAAATTCAGGGATTTCTCTTGAAATCCTTTGGGGAAAGTAGGACTTGAGAGCTCACGTTTGGTTCCCTAGCAACAGTCTTCTGCTTCTAAACCCTGATTGTTTTTGGTTTTAGGGAGATCCTTCACATGTTGTACCCTGGGCCACAGAAACTCCCCATTCCTGGAGGAAGGGAGAACCCAGGCAGCTGGATAGTTCCAGCATGTCCGTGGCACAGCTAGGGACAAGCCAGGACATGGGGATAAGCCCCACTGTGATGGTTTCCCAGTCCCACAGCCCTCGTTTTGCAACACAAATCCTCCATTTTTTAAAACAATGACGTTTGTGATGGTATGTAACCATGGGGAAATACCTGCCAGTGCCCTCCTCAAGCCCACGGATGCTGAGTGGGGATGTCAAGTCAAAATGTCAGCAAAATTATGATAGTGAATGGAGCACCAAGGTTTCCATGACTAATGGGTGATATTCCATGTGCACAGAAGTTGTTATTCAATAAATCAGCCGTGCATATCTCAGAGCAGATTACTGCAAGTAAAAACAACTATGCACCTAAACAAGGATGACAAGAATTTTAAAGTCATATTTAAAGTTAGTTTAAAGATAGCCACTGCTTGGAGAATTGTTTTACTTGCAGTGATGGGGTAGGAATATGTATCATTACTGCAGCTTTTGGCTGGAAATTATGTGTTTGGGTCATGCAGGAAATGCTTTCCATGGGGAAAATAAATAGAGCTCTGATGAGGACAAATGGTTTTAGGGTCCTTTAGGTCAAGCGTTAGGAAAATTCTCCCAATATTTTTTAGAAGGGAATATTGCAAAACCCAAGTTTTCAGGGCTTTTCAGTGTGGTATCCATCCAAAAACCCGTTGTTCACTGGGCAAGGAGAGGATATAGATCCATCTCCCCATGGCCTCCAACTTCACTGCATTCACCAGCACCACTCTATCCCCTAAACTGCCTGAAAGGTAAAATTTACCTTGAATCTAGGGACAAATGTAACATGCACAGGCCACACAAGCCAATCCATAAATTTCAACTTGGGACCATTTTTATGTCAGGGAACAAACACATCCACAATCCACAGTGCAGCTGCAGGATAGGACATGCCTTGGGGAAAATCCCGGCTGCATTTCGCAGACCTCCTTGGCTTTTCCATAGCTTCTTCTTTTTTCTAAGCAAGATAATGAAATTTAATACAAAGCTATATCCATGCTGGAAATTTCTTTTGCAAGTAAAAGCCTGCCAAAAATGTGTGATTTAGCTCTTTCAAATTTCTAAATATACATTTGCATGCAAATTTGTAACTTGAAATTATAAATTGAAATGTGCATTTCCCTTTTGCTGATGTTAGGAGTATTTTTCTGAAGTGAGAAATGTTATCCTCATTATTTGACCAAAATGTGTTAGAATTTCATCGCCTATAGAATAAATGTTCTTGTTATTTAAGGCATATTGAAAAAAAAAAAAGCTCTTGATACTACTCTCTTGGCTTCATTTCACAACAAATGCATCATTTCCAATGACTGGCGTGGAGCGGGAGATGAATTTAAAGTGTGTCTAAATCCAGTTGGTTTATTCCCAGCACGGGTGCAGACATTGCCAGTCAATCTGAGCAGAGGCGGCTGCTCCCCATGCTGGGGGCAGAGCCCAGTGCAGACAGGTGGTGCTCCTCCCTGGGGTTCCTGGACCTCTCAACTCAAGCTTTCCCCTTTTGCTTTACATTTGCAGCTGGAAGGGATAAGGATATCTGGCCCTTAGTCCCCTGTGCCTATCCCCACATGAAGTGGTGGCGGTTTGACACCCACCTCTCCTTCAGCACACGATGACAGTTCAACCCTTTATGCCCACATGCAACCTTATGTGGTTTTAAGGGCAATAACCCCTCAAAAAGCTTATTCTTTTGGGTTTAACATATCAGACAATCCCATTGTCCCTTTTTGTGAGCGGGGTGTCCCACATCCCCACACTGTTTTGTGTGTCAAAGGGTGATGCTCCAGCTCTTTGGGTCCCTGAGCATCCTGCTGTCATGGTTTGTAGCTCAGCTCTGTCTATCCTAAAATCTTGCCTCACCCTTCATAAAATCATACATCCCCTGGGGCATATCACCTGATTTCAGGTGCCCTATTCCCACCTACTCCTCCGGGAGCCAGGACCAATCCCCTGGGAACAGAAAATCTCGCCTCCAGGGCATGACATTCCATCCTAAGGGTGGTCGCTGGGCTTGCAGCAGCAGCAGCAGCAGCATGAACTCCTGCCTGGAGCTGTGCCAGGAAGCAGGCACAGAAGGATGCTCCAGGTGTTAAGCACAGCACTATTTTGATCCCTTCGTTGTGGGAAAATTGCTTCAACAATCTTTTTTTTTGGTGTAAGCAAAGCTAGAGTAATTACCGGGGAAAAAAAAATTTAAAAAATCAAATGTTAACATTTCTATGAAAAAAGGTCTCATGATGATTAAATATTTCAATGGGTTCCTCTTTAGTAATGCAAAACTAATCAACTTCCAGATGATATTTAAAAAGCAGAGAACGGTGTACGGTTTAATATCCTAATTTCAATAGGCCAGGGTTTAGAAGACAGCTAATTATAAAATAATCCTTTTATGTTGTGTAAAACATCATTTTAAAGCAGATACTCACTACAAACACAGGGTTTTCTTATTGCTGAAGCTAATTAGCTGGATGCTGATTTAACACGTGGATGTGCACGTGGAGCAGCTCCCAGGGTGTGCTGAGATGATGGAGCTGCTTTTGGGTGAAATGTCCCTTCTTTGGGCTTGTACCTGGGCCCTGTACCAAGGGACATTTTGGCAGTGCAGAGTCTCACTGCACTCAGGTACATCTCTGTCCTTCCCATTGGATGGAGGGACAGAGATGTACCTGAGCTTGGAGCTGGAGTACAGCCTGGGGGGAAGACAGGTGATAAATGCCACCAGAACAGGCAGCACCATCACTGTCAAGACACACAGCCAGGCAGCACCTCTGAAATCCCACAGCACTCCATGCTCAGGGCAGGAGCTGGCTGGGTGACAGGATACCCCATTTCTGTGATCTTACAGCCAAGGTCTCACTCCTGTGGAGCCCCCTGCAGCACCACCACCATCGAAACCCAACAATTAATTGGAGACACAGTAAAAGCCTGCTGTGGGGCATCCCCACCCTTCCCAAGGGCCTTCCCCTACCAAGAAATTTTCACCATTTTTTTAGGCTTTGCAGCTCCAGTTTTGCCTCATGAGAGCAGCAATGAAAAGCAATGGAAACCAGCAGCGGGAGTTGTACGGAGCCATAATGAATTAACCTGGAATTTCCCCCTGGGAGATGGTGGGAAAATATCCCCAAATGACCCCAAATATCAAGTCAGTTTAGGGATTTAAGGGGCTGGATGAGATCAGAACGAGGGAAGAACTGTGAAAGACATTGCACAGGGCAAGCACGGAGGCAGCACAGCTTTGACTTGTGCCTTGAATAATAAACACTGGAGTATATTAAGGCACACTTGGCTCCAGTCAGCCCGGTAAGCACCACAGAACAGCACATTGGCAGGGGGCTGCTCCTCAGCAGCATGAGGAGGGAGGGATTTGTTCTGTATTCTGGCACAGAAAATGGGGATCTGCTGAGCTGCCTTCCCAAGGGGTGAGCATGCCCATCCAGGGCTAGGAGCAGAGGCTGCAGGGCTGCCACCCCTGCCCTTCCCACGCAGTTACAGCACATGCATATTTCATGGCCAATAATGGGATTTTGCTGTCGATACCGCTCCCAGATTTCTTTCCACCCTGCTACATTTTCAGGTTAAATAAATGTAAGTCTTTGGGATCCCTCCAGCTCCAGAGGAAGGAGCCTTCTCGGCAAGTTAGCAGTGACCCATTGTAGTGGCCAGTTCTGGCCAGATGGCAGGTATATGGGGGCTTGGGCTTGCCCAGTGCAAATTTCAGCCTCCATAACATCTCTGTGAGCCCACACAGGGCTCTAAGTGCCAGCTGCAGCCTGGCAGGTCTTTGCCCTCTGGTTGTCCTGGTCTCTGCTGTTGGCCTTTGGCTGAGAGGGATGGGGACAGGAACAGGGAGCCTTGGCATCACCCCTGACTCTGTAAGCATCCCTTTCTGAAGGATAGGAGAGCAAATTTCTCCAAACATCCTCCCCACTGTCCCAATCCACTAATAGCCCCGTAATCCTCTTATGGGGGTCAACCTGGGGCACCTACAGAGCCTTTGTGTAATGCTGGGGAGGAGAAATGTGTTTTCACTGCTGTGGTGAAAGGTCAGTGCTTGCTGGCAGCCACTGCCCCGGGACAGGGATGGGGCCCAGTGCTGCCCTATGCCTGTGGCAGCTCCAAACACATCCCAGCTCCAGGTGTGCCGACCCCTGCCATCACCACCATTTCAGGGAGCTCCCTCACAAGGGCAGCCCCATGCCGGCATCCCCTTGTCTTGGCAGCCTATTTTGGGACCCGTAAGCAGCGCGTTCCGCCTTGGCTCTATTAATATCCTGCCCAGCCTCTCCGGATGGTTAAGCTCCCATTTAATGCTGGGCTGGTGCCAAGCAACCCTCCAGAAAGATGAGGATGGTTTGGCAGCTGCTTGGGATCTCCTGCCCCAGTGAAGTTTCAGGACATGTCCAAGCCCCTTTGGCCCCCGTGCCTGGGTGCATGCAATCCTGCCCTCTGCTTCCTGACTCTTACTGTCAGCAGTACAGCATTCCACAGGATTAGGATTGATAATCTGGTGCAAGAGGACTGCACATTAATACATCTGTAAAGTCCTCCCATAACAGCTACTTTTCCCTGAAGGTAGAGGAAAATGAAGTGCAAATTCCAGAGCAAGTGGATTTTATGGCAACATCAGGCAGCAGTTTGGCACTGGGTGCCAGCTGATGAAAAAGAGCGGTTCTCCACTATATTCCAAATACTGCTGATCGGTGACGTTGCTGATGAGTCACAAGGAGACACTTCCTCCAGTGGTGCTGCCACAGCCATGGCCATGCTCTGAAGCGTGATCTCAACATATGGGCTCTCAGCCCCAAGTCCCATCCTCAGCAAGACCCCTTCCCCAGGGGACAAGAATTTGCTCTTTTTTTTAATCCGCAAGATCTTGCAAGTGACAGTTTGGGGCCTTATTTACATTTTTTGCAGGAGCTGTGCTGGTTGCACATCCCTCTTCAGGCCCCTGGGCCAGCAGAAACTGCTGCAGCCCAGGAAAGGGTTTGGGGGGTGTCAGCCCCCCAGGCATGAACTGAGGTTCTCAACAGCTTTAACATCCCCAGCAAATGATCTACTTCATGCCAACATAGATATTTATTTGTCGTAAGGAAGCAACTTCATTTCCACGGGTTGCTCAAACAGCGCGCAGCATCTGATTATTAAAAATGCTTCTGGAAGCCAGCCCACAACCTACTTAGGCATTAATCTTCCCTGACAGATGCTGACGAGGAATCGCTCCAGCAGCCAGGACCAGCTCCCCTGCCCAGGGCGCCTCATCCCTTAAAAGCTGGGTATTATCCCTGTTACCGCTGGCAGGAGCCGGTGGCGGATGCCACGTCGCTGGGAGATGCTGAGCCGGGCGAGTGGCAGGACAGACATCCCGGGCGGGAGCTGCCGGCCTGACGGACGCCGAGTGCGGGCAGCGAGCGGCGCGGGAGCTGCTCCAGCACCGGGCACCGATATTGAGTCAGAGCATCGTGGGGCTTCTGGGTTTTTTCTCACACAGAAGTAGGCAGAGTCATGTCAAGTCACACACTTCATGAATTCCTGTTTTGTTCATCACATTTTTTAGGAGGGGGGAAAAAAACCCTACCAAGATTTTTTCCACCAAGTCAGACTCTCTCACACTGGTTGTCTCAGAAGGATTTTACACTTTTCCTGTACTGACAGTTTCTCACCAAATGTATCCCAGTGCATGTAAAGAAGGAATTCAGGTTCCAAAAGTTATTTTACCCAATTCAGTTGCCCTTTTCTCATAGCAAGCCCGACTGAACTTTTTATATTTCCATTTCTGCTAAAAAACTCCTTTCCTGATGGTTTTTCTTGACTTGTGGTCTAGAGAAACGACCCTGGTGGCCGCTTTCCTGCAAGCTCCCCAGTGCATATATTTGGGGTGCAAATATAATACATGAGCAGCCAAATAATCACCCAGATAAGATAAAAATATGTATTTCTGGTGCTCACTGGGGCATTTTGAAATTTGAGATGTCTCAGCCGTTTCAATCAACTACTGTTAGAGACAGAGGAAAATCCAAGGAATATTATTATCCCAGTGTTTCAGAGGAGCTGTGACACCTCCCAGAGCAGGAGCTGATGGGGAGTATGCTGGTGCGTGGGCAGGCGTGAGCTGTGCTCCCAGATTGTGGGTGCTGGCACAAAGGCACAAGTGTGGGGTTGCTGTCCTCCCTCTCCCACCTGCTGCCTGAGCACTGGTGAAAACCCCAAAGCCACAAAAAAAGCTCCAAAGGAAACTGGGCAGGCGGCAGGGACAGCACTTGCAGGGTTTGTCCCCTGCCAGCACGGGCCAAGGGATACTCTGGTTTGCGTGGGCAGTGGAGGTACAGAGATGTGGCCAAGGTCACTGAGAGAGCTGGTGACAGGATCAGCTCCATCTCTGCACACAGTCTCCCATTGCTGGGAAAGCAGATGGGAGGAAATCAGACTGGGTCTGGCACCTTGGTAGAGCTTTTCTCACCCTAATTGCAGGGTGGATGGGGAAAGGCAGATTCCTCACTGGCTTCCAGGGCCCCTTGGGATGAAAGCATGGCCACGTCAGCCCATTCAGCCCCATCTGCCCAAATGACCAAGCACCGTGAAGCAAAGCGGTGAGGGCTCGAGGTACTCGTTGCACTCTCTTTTGCTGCCTCTGAATTATTTTTAGCAGCTTGATACTGGGAGAATGGCGAGAAGCCAAGCGCCACGTGGCGAGGTCGGGTCCATCTCCAGCCCGAGGGCTGCTGGTGCTACCGTGCAATCACGGGTGTCACAGAAAATGTTCTGGCACTCGGGGGCTGGTGGCACTGGCAGGGGTGGGTGGCCTTGCCAAGGTACAGCAGGCGCCAGCCAGACCCAGTCGGGCAGATAGAGCTGGACCGCCGTGTCCCCGGGGCTTATCAGACCTTGGGAAACTTCCCCTCCCTCCAGCCGGCTGCTTGCTGGCTGCAGTTTTTCCACCCTACTCCTTCACCCAACACCCACATAATGTTATAGGTCACTATAACCCCTTGGGTTTAACTTTTCAACAGACGAGAGCAAATGAAGCCAGTTTTCCTGCTTCACTCCAAATTGCTCCCATGTCCTCACAGCACCAGCATCATTTATAAGTGACTTTTCTCAGAGAAAAAATAAAATAAATCCAAGTGTCCTATTGGTAGCAAGTCCAATCCAGTTGTGTTCCCCACCACCACCCTTTGCAGATGCTGAGTCTGGCAGCTACTCCAGGATATCCTGTGCCCCGCCGGATCCAGGGAACAATGAGTCAGGCATCTCCTGACCACCCGCATCCGGTGTGGTGAGAGGTGCCAGCCAGCTCCATGCTGTCTCTCAACCCTGGCCTCTGGCTCTGGCCCCTTCCCTGGGGTATGGTAGCACCTGAGCCACAGCTGCAGCTCCTTCAGAACCCAAATTTCCATCCAGAGGCTCTTGCTTCCCTCTTCAGTGAGCAGAGGCTGCTCTCCCTCCCTCCTTCCTGCTTTGTCCAAAAACAATTGCAATTAATTTGGAGGATGGCTTCATCCTCAGCCAATGTCAGGGAAATTACCAGCTGCACTCCTTTTCTTTCCCTCTTTTCTCTGTCTGCCATGGGTACTGAGCAGCCTGGGGCTGTGGGGATGCTGTGGTCTCCCCGTGTTGCTTTCTTGGCCATGCCTCTGCCTCCAGCTGCAGTCCTGTCCTTTACAGGAAAACACTGCTTTTCTTCCAGTTTCTTTAGCCCAACTTCCTCCCTTTCTCCATCATCGTGTCCCACAGAATCACTGAGGCAACTATAGCACGAAATGAATGCCCTATACCTGCCCCAGGGAGTGGAGGAATAATAGAATCTTGGAATGGTTGGGCTGGAAGGTTCCTTAAAGCTCATCTTGTTTCAACTCTGCAATGGACAGAGACACCTTCCACAAAACCAGGTGGAAGGATCATTTCTTAATGGAAGTCCAGGCTGGTAAGTGGCAGCTCCTTTTCCAGATAAAACAAATGAATTTGGGTTGAGAGTGGACCTTCCCTTAGATCTGCTTTGGTTCACCTCAGCAAAGTACCGGAGCTGTCTGCAGGAGCGATGCTCTGGGAGTCACATTCGGGCTGCACAACCCATGTAGGAGCAGTGCCTTCCCAGGAAACTTTCCCTCCACCCACGTTTCAAGCAGATGGATAAACAAAACCTAAACCTGACCTTATTTCTGCTAAGGTAAGTGAGCACAGACCCACCTTGCCCAATCTCAGGCTGTGGTTGTCCCCTGCCACTGCCCAGCCACTGCCTGGGGCTCACCACCCCCAGAGGGGCAGAAGGTGGTAATCCAGGGGGACAGTTCTAATGAGCTCTAATGGAACTTTTGGCAATTATGAGCCATTTTGTCCACCAGCTCCTGTTAGGCGATGGCTCTCCCTACTGCAGAAACCTGGTTTTACAGAATCTAGATTTTGCATCCTCATGGTCAATCATGGTTTTACTTCCTCAGGCCTGAGGAAGCATCCTAGCCTGTAACAGCTGTAATTAGCACAGTGAATTGCCAGACAGGCTTTTCTTAGGGAAGATTGCCAACCCACTGCCACAGTCCTGTGTGCTACTGCCCCAAAACCACTGCCAAGCACCAAACCCTGCACGCTGGCCTGCAGCACCCACTGTGCCTGCGATGGCAGGGAATGGCTTTGCTGCCCACCCATCCTGGCTCCTGAAGAAAACCAGGTGGAACACCTTCAATGAGCTCCAAAAGCCCAGGCATTTGCAGACACCTTGAAACTGCAGTTTAGGTGGTTAGAGATGGCTGTTGGGCACGTTTGATTCCCTTCCCTGAATCCTTGCACTCTGCAGTTGAAGTTTAGAGTGAGGTTCTGTTGGCTGGTGTTTAATCTCTTGGCGCTCCAACTGTGGAAGTATCCTCACTGCATATGTGATGGTCAGGAGGTCTCCTGAGTCCCAGGAGCCCCAGGGCTGCCACAGTTGGGATGCTTGGGGATTTTGCAGCACTTGGAAGAGCTGGGATTTGGACATGTGCCTGGCCCGCCTGTCCCACCAGAGAAGCTGCCTCTGTCACATTTTGTGTGATGCTTGATTGATTTTTTTTCCATACTCTGGCCTTTATACAGCTTTGCTGCTGCTTCTCTTGGGGTATCGGGTCCTTCCTATTCCTGAGTCCTGAAGGATTTTATCAATGGGGAGATCACTTTGTTCTGGGAACAACTGCATGAAAGTGAATGTGTCAGCTAAGGAGCATTTAGAAATAAGCTTCTGAAGAGACTACTTTTTGTTTTCTACATTTCTACTTTCCCAGGTGCCTTCACTTCTACTTTTCTTCCCCTTTAAAACTGCAAATATGTCTTTAAACATATCAGAACTGAAAACAATCCTTTCTGAAATTAAGTACTCCCCATCTGATAGAGCAAATCCCTTAACATTGTGAAGAAAAAAAACCCCAAACAATTCCAAATAAAAACCATATTTGCCATAAATTTTTTCAGCATGGAAAATTTCCATCAGCCTGGCTGGTGTAACACAAATGCTACTCACTATGTGCCTCATTGCCTTCTTCATTGATTTATAGGCCAGAAGCATCACTTCTTGTCACCTGCAGTCGCCCCTTCACCCACTGGGCACAGCTGGCAGCAGTTCCCTAGTGGCACTGACTCTGTGGCTCCAGCAGGGATGTAGGGTGTTCTCCCTGTGTCTCCCTTTTGGGGAGACTCCCATTACTCAAAATCTCTGCCCACAAGGCTTGTGCAAGGCAGGGAGCAATTGGGCTGACCAGGAGCTACCACGGTACAGAGCAAAGCCTCTGGAGGTTGGCTGAATGAAACACTCCAAGCAAGAAGTATATCCAAAGGATATCCAAAGTACATCCTAGGAAGATGAACATCAACACCAGCTCTGTATGTGGCTTGTGTGTGCACAACTGAGCTGCATCTAACCCTGCTCTGGCCTATGAGTGCACGTACCTGCACATACATGGCTGTTCTCAGGTTTATAAAACCAGAGTTGGTGAGCTTTGTGGTTTATTTATTTTTGCTCCTGGCCTATAGTAAGCTAAACCTATAAAGTTACAATGTTTTTTGCAGGGAGGTTTGCTCGGCCGGTTCACTTCTGCCGGTACATGCTGCCACCTTCAGCATCTTGCAGGAGGAGCTGGCTCTGCCTGCAGCCCAGCCGGCCTCACCCCTGCCTCCTCCAGCTGCAGGAACAGCCTCTCCAGCTTCTTCTATTACTCAGTAGCACTTGCTGACGGCATGTTAATTCAGTTGTTTAAGAAGAAATAGCAGGAGAGCACAGGTGATGGTGCAGGACAGACATGCAGTGTTTGCAACCCCAACAGCCCCAGAGCCAAAGCTGCCATATCCCCAGTACCCTTCTATTAACTACAACCCTGGAACCAAGTCATGGGGCTCTGTGGCTGGGAATCAGTTTCAATTCCCTTTCCAGCCACCGACAGCAACTCCTGGAGGCGGTAAATCACCGGCAGGCTGGGACCCCACGTTTGTCCTCCCTGGTGATGCTCCACACTGCTGCTACTGTTATTAATCAAAGCTGCAGTAATGAAGTTAATGATCTGGGATCTCTTCTAATTATGTCTTTCCCAAACACAGGTCTGCCTCTGCCTTCACTGGGGGGACTCAGTGTGGGTAATTCAAACACCACAGCCTGCTGGTGGCTCAGATTTCTCAATCAGCTTCAGCTTACAAGATGGCCTTAGCTGAACTCCTGTATTTCCCCCAAGCAGGCTGACTGGGCAGCAGGACAGCCTTGGTCATAGAACATTTCAAGGGAGACTTGTATTTGTATAAAAGTTTTAATAGAGTGGTTTAACAGAGTGGTTTGCAAACTTGGGTGATGGGCTAAAATCCAAAGCCCTCTGCAGTTCCTTGCAGCCATGGCCCTGGGGAGAGCAGAGTCACCCTCTTACAGGGAATATTTGGGGTTGTATTGCTCAGGAAATGTACTTCAGTTTAATAGCCTGGAGCCTGGCTGTGGGGTGTGCTTGCTTTGCTAACAGCTGGCAGTCAGATTTCTAAAAGAAACCAAAATAGGCTTAATTTTTATCTTTAAACACTGTCTGTGGGACTCCCTGCAAGTGATGTTTAGTTTTTGTCACCATAGGAGATGAAAAGTGGTCACAGGGTCTTGCATCCCCCAGCAAGGCCTGGTTCCATAGCATCCCAAACATACAATTTTTCAGAATCAGCGTGAGGATTCCAAGTCCCCGAGGGCAATGCCAGCCCACACTTCTGGAAGATGATCAGGTGCCTCAAATGACAAAAGCATCCTTATAGCTCTTGTGGGGAAAAGCTGAATGGCGTCATGCTGAACGACGCTTTCATTTCCTTCATCTATGCCAGCCTTTTACAAAGCAGTGTTGAGTTGCTCAGACGTTTAAGACTCCACAAGAGGTGGCTTTTAATAGAGTTGGGGACTTTGATTCTGCTTTGCTGAAACCAGATTAATTGCAGCCCCTAACGGGTGTGGGGAGGAGCACTGCTTGCTCCTCGGGGTAGAAGCAGCATGTTTGCACAAAGCGCCTTTATAAACTCCTGGGGGGGTTGAGACTGGTTTGGCATTATTTTCCTCCCTTTCCCCTATTCTTCATATTTGAGCACTAAATCAACACCATATGATGTCTGGTTCATTTTCTCATTAGAGCAGCTCTGTTCCCTGTATAATTTCCCAGCATCACATTGCAGCACTGCTGCTTCTCGGATGACACCCCGGCAGCCAGAGTTTGTGTGTCTGAGCATCTGGGCTCTGCTTTCCACAGGAAAAAGAAACAATTTGTCTCCTGGGGGTTTCTTTGGATGCCAAGAGGCTGAGGAAGCATGATATAGAATCACAGAACTCTAGAATGGTTTGGGTTAGAAAGGATCTTAAAGACCCTCTAGTTCCAACCCCCTGCCATGGGTAGGGACACCTACCACTAGACCAGGTTGCTCCAAGCCCCATCCAAGGGGCAGTCACAGCATCTCTGGGTAACCTGTGCAGTGCCTTACCAACCTCACAGGGAAGAAGTTCTTCCTGATACCTAATCTAAATCTGCCCTCTATCAATCATTCTATCTTGTCTTGTCACTCCACGCCCTTATCAAAAGTTCTTATCCAGCTCTCTTGAAGCCCTGTTAGGCATTGGAAGGGGCTCTAAGGTCTCTCTGTAGCCCTCTCTTCTCCAGGCTGAACAACCTCAGCTTTCTCAGCCTGTCTCCACAGCAGAGGTGCTCTGTCCCTTGGAGCACCTTGTGATCTTCTCTGGACTCACTCCAAGAGGTCTATGTCCTTCTGATGTTGGGGTCCCAGAGCTGGACACAGCACTGCAAGTGGGGTCTCAGCAGAGCAGAGGTGAGCCACTCTCTCCTGAAGTGGCTGGAGCCCTCCCAGCAGACACGCTGTAAATATTGAGGCATGTGCAGTGGGCCAGTTAAATCCATATCCAAAACTGTGTTCATATTAAGAGCTGGTCCGTGGAATTGGGATAAAACATAGGAAAACAGTGAATAAAATATTGAGAAAGAGGGTAGACCATGTTTTGTTTCTAAACTGCAAAGTTTCCCTCTGAATTTTGTAAATTAATTTCAAAGAGTGTCTGATCAGCTACTGAACACAGTCCAGAGCCCCAGCTGAGCTGTCGCCATCCATGTCTTTCCGTCTTTGGAAAAGCAATCCTCCATAACATGTTAGTAAACAACATTCAGTGCTGGAAAAAATTATTTACAACTCAGCGGGGAGCAGCCCAGACATTAAAGAGCTTTTAAATGCCAGGGACTGCAGCACAAAAGCTTTTCTAAAAGCGTTCAGGGCCAGGTTGGACGGGGCTTGGAGCAGTCAGGTCCCGTGGAAGGTGTCCCTGGTTACGGACCCGCGGGGCTCCCGCAGCCCGGTCCCGCCCGGTCCCCCCCGGTCCCTCCCGGTCCCCCCTGGTCCCTCCCGGTCCCTCCCGGTCCCCGAGCGGACACCAGGGGGCCCCCGCGCGGCGCGAGCGCTTTAATTCGGTTTGTAAGGGGTGTCATTAACCCCCCGCGCCCCCTCGGGCGCAGCTTGGGACCCACGCGTGGCCGCGGGTGCGCGGGGCTGAGCCGGGCTCTGCCCGCGGTTTTCTCACTTGGCGGCTGAAGGGTGTTATTGGAACCCGGGTTCTGCTGCTGTCCCACTCCGCATCGATTCCAGTGCTGCAGCAAACAGTGACCCTCTCCCAGCCCCTGCAGCAGAACCGCTGACGGGTCCACGTTCCCGCCTGGAATCTCTCCCGTGGCTTATTCTTCTCCGCTGGGACTTCTGAATGTGCAGATCTTGGAAACGAACCTTTGCAGAGATAAGCTCGGCGGGGCTCTGCTATGGTCCTCAGGATTCTGGCTGGGCTAGAGGAGTATGTTCCTTTTGGGAATTGCGTTTTCCTGTCAACATGCTGTAGGCTCGAGGTCACAGCTGTAGCTGCCCCGTCATACTGCAGCGTCTGTCCCCATCAGATGAAGATTTTTCTCCCAGTGTGGTTTCCAGGCAGAAGTATCAGCTGTGTCCAGGAAAACCAGTTGTGTGGTAACCACTGCTGCCTCAAGTGACAGGAGTAAGGGCACAGGTTTGCAAATCCTTCCCCAAATAAGAAGGATATGTGGCTTATAAATGCTGCATCAGGGCAAAGTCCCAAAGTGAAGTCAACAGGAAAACTTTAATTCTTTTCATTATTATTGGTTTTAATTCCCAAATAAATATTTATTAGTTACCCCCTCCGCTGCTTTTATTCTTTCACATTTCTGACAGGATTTTCTACCTTGTCCCTTTGAACCTGTCTTTGGATTCTTTTCCTATGCCTATAGATTTGGCATATCCTGGGGTACAGTCACTGCCATGGAATCAAATGCCAAGTTAATCCTCCTTGGAAGACCATTTCCTTTCCTTCTTCAGTCCATTGACAACATTCTCTGATTCCTTGGCCACTGTTTAGAAGTACGGATGCTCATTTTCCCCTACCTGCAATGAAAGCCTAGTGTGCTTACAGCCTGCACCCCAGTCTGCATCCCAGCAGCATCTCAGTGCCATCCCAGTGCCACTTATCAAGGGCTGGCACATTCGGCTCTCAAATTACTCCCTATTGAAGCCTAGCTGGCCACCACTGGTGTCACTTGGCAGAGAAGCTGCAACTGCCGCAGATTTATTCACTGGGATAGGTGCTAGCACAGATGAAATAATCTTTTTTGGCCTTTAACAGGGTGTGGGAGCAGCCAAAGGGTTTGGTTCTGGTGAGGCCCGATGTCAAGCGAGCTCATGGGATGCAGCCAGGGGGACCAAACTGGGAAAGGCCGAACATGGGCGGCAAAGCCTGGATGGTGGTGGCAGGGAGAGGGCCTGCAAATGTCACTATTCCAAACCCTAGCTCCCTCTTATTCTTGATGCCACTGGTGTGAGTCATGATGATTGTTACCCATTACAGTTGTCCTCGATGTTGCCAGGGACAGCACCAGCTCCTTTCAGAGTTGGGGATGTTTTAACAACAATGAACACTTGCTGCCAAACAAAAATGAGAGGATAGGACAGGCAAGGGGATAAGCCTCCCCCTGGGAAGCACAGGGGCCAGCTTTCCTGCACACCTCTTATATTTATGGCATGTCTCTGCTGCCTTTAAGCCATAAATTTTGTCAGTGACTGTCCCTTGGTTCCTCCGTGAGATCCTGTGCCCAGAATTTACTGCTCAACTTTGTAACAGAGAAATACAGCGCTGGCCACAACTCACGGTGATGTACCTGCCAGCCCTGAGCACTGGGATGCTTTCCAAGCTTGCCCTCCACCAGAGTCTGGCCTCGGGCGCCATTGCTTTTTATTTAGAACCCTGTTTGCTGCTTTGCCACAGCACTTCGGGTCAGGATCTCTTGCACAGATATTTCTTCAAGCTAAGAGAAGAGCTGGTGCTCCGCGGGTGAGCAGGACTGTCCTCAGGGGCAGCTGGCAGATGCCGCAGGTGAAGGAGCATGTGATGGTATCGCGTGCTGCTGTTGGGTTTCGTGTTCTGCATACAGGTCTAGGCTTCCTGTCCTGATATCACAGAACCCATTAAAGTTTCACATCTCATGTTATGAAATATGGCACACGTCAGGGGTTTTTTCCCCCTTCCTGAGCTCCTCTCAGCTTTCAGCTCAGAGCCTGTGAGAGCCAGCCACCCTTCTGCCCAGCATCCCACCCAGCATCATCCTGGAAAGGCTGGTACCCACCACGTCACTCCCCGCTGATGGTCTCCTGAGACCTGGCTGTCCTTTCCGTCCCTTCTGCCCCTTCCAGAGCTAAGGGATGCTGTTGAGCCCGGCTGCCCTCCCCGGCAGCTGAGGCTAAACCCTCTCATTACATAAGCGGCCACTCCATATGCATAAACGCACTACTTTTCCTCCCACGCTTAATCCGAGGTGATTTTGCCCATGGAGTGATCCACCCTCAGGGTTCTACAGGATCAGCCTGGCCCTGTGCCACCCACAAGCAGGGCAGGAGGGAGTTTCCCAGCTTCTCCCCAGGAGCAGGACAGCCCCAGTGTCGGGGCAGTGGGCACAGCAGGAGACAGGGCACTCCCACGGCACACACAACCTGGCGCTATCAGCCTTGGCATCTCCAGCCGCGCCTTCCGTGGGGGATTTATCTCCACCAAATCTGCAAATCATAGCATGTAATTTTCCCTCTTTCTAGTCCGGGGGAGGGTTTGTGGCCAGAGTGGAACAGACAGATATTTGAGGCTGGGAGCAGGGAGCCTGCTGTGCCATGTTCGCAGCCAACCCCACAGGGCAGCCTTGCCAGTGCTGGCCATGGCAAGACCAAAGATGCTGTTTGCCAACAGGATCTGTCCTTGGCAGCCACTGACTTCCCACAGCAAGCTGGGTATCTCATCTCAGCAAGAGAAGCTTTCTAATGTCTGGATAGAGGGGAAAGGTGGATGCTGGGTTTCCCAGTGTGCTGCATCAGAGCCATAATTTTGGGGCTGGACCTTTGCAGCCCCAGATTTCTACATCCATGTCCCTATTTTTCAGAAAAGCCTCAGCTCTTCCCTGGCAGTAGATGACGTTTGTTCATGCTGCCCAATCCGGTGTATAGAGATAGGCCCACATTTGTGTTTTTTACTGATTTCTTCCTTTTTCAGGTCTCATGAAATGGCAAGTTCAGAAGGTGATTTTAGTTAATGGTGTCATGAATCTGCTTATAAGTTCCAGAAAATAACATTAAGCCGGACACGGGTAAAATAAAAAAAAAAAACTCACCAAAGCTGTATTTGGCTTCAAATGGTCAACAAGGGGAATTTTTTCCCCTTCTGCTGAAACCTTCCCTTCTCCAGAGCTGGGGGTGAAGGTGCAGTATGCATTAGCAGTTTGCTTGCTACAAAACCTGCTTTGGGAAAGGGAATTAAAAGCAAATCAGAAGCCCCTGGGGTCGGGCACCCTCTGGAAGGGGGAGGATGCTAACCCTCTCTCCACCGACCTCCCTGCTCTCCACTCAACACAACCCGGCAGCAGAGTCACCAATTAATGCGACTACAAGCATGTCACCCTCCGGCGAGGGAGGGCACAGTGGTGCGCACGTGGCCGCCAGGGTTGTCACCGCACCTCGGCCTCCCGCGCCCCAGCTCCCCGCGGGGTGAAGCCAGAGGTGGTTAATGAGAGTCGCAGCGGAGGGGCCGGCAGGGACGCTAATTGCCGCCGCCAGCTGGGGGTCACCAATTAGGAGGTGCGGTGCCGGCGATGCCGCGCGGCCGAGTGCCCCGCTGCCGTGCTGTGAGGAGCCAGCGAGGCTCCCGGAGCTGCTCCCTCTTTCAACAAGTGCTTTTGTCTCTTCGCCGCAGGCTCTCGTGCTGCCTGTGCTCCCGGGGGCTTTGTTCGCACCCGGAGCTTCGTTAGCCGCGTGCGCACGAGCCCCGTTTTCCCTCCAAAGGCAGAGGCTGCTCGCCCAGCGCCGTGTGATGGGAACAGCGATGTCAGCCCTGTCGATGGCAGGGAGCATCCGCCCCTCGGCAGTGGCCGTTTGGCCGTGCTCAATAACACTCTCGGAGTCTTCCCAGAATAAATAAATGCCCCCAGCCCTAAGACAAGCAGCATGGTGCCCGGTGCCCACCCATGGATGAAGAAGCATGAGGAGACGGAGAGCAGCAAACCTGGGAGTGTCCATCACCCCTCTGCTGGTGTCAAGGGAAACGTCTTTCAGGGGGGAGCGGCATTCCCAGCTCCCTGGCATTGCTCCCGCTTGCCGGGGTGCTCCCACGCGCTCCCTCTGATGTGGATTCTCTGGTGTGTGCTAAGGGTTGGGTCCCCACTGTAGTCGCGGTGCCCTGCTCCCCACGAGGAAGAGGAGGGGGCACGCAGGGTGCAAAGGGGGACAAGCAGATACAGCCATAACAAACAGCGGCCGCTCAGCCACGAAGGCTCCGCGGTCGCAACCGAGCTGCCGTTCATTAAACCACGCCGCTAATTAAAGCAGAGCGCGGTGTCTGGCGGGCAGGCAGCAGACCCGGGTGCGGCTGGGTGGGCCAGGGCCACCCAAAGCCACGGCGGCGGATGCCAAGGCTGTCAGCGCCCCGGGGAGCAGCCGCACCGCCTCCTCCCTGCCCACCTCCCGCCCGGAATCGCCTCCTGGGGAGGGCGAGGGGCTTGGGGGGCCCACAACGCTGCCCTCGGACAGGGATGGCTGGGGCTGGCCCCTCCACCTTGGGACGCGCAGGTCAGGTGTCCCTGCCCCAGCGGACTCGGGGCTGTGTGACTGCACTGGGACTGATGGGGAGCAAGAACCTTCCTGCTTGCAAGGGACAGGGACACCCGGGGCTCGGATGCCCCTTAGGGACCTACCTGGGGGAGCTGGCAATGTCTCAGGGTGCTGATGGAGGCTGCGGGGAGCTGGACCAGCTCTGGTCCTGCTCCGTCTTGGCCAAGCTTTTAATCCCTCACTGCCCGGGCACGGTGCCATTTGGTGAGGATGGAAACCCAGCCCAGTGTGCCCATTGCCTCCGGCACGGGAATCACTTCTTCTCGCAGGAGAAGGTTTTAATTCACTCTTCAACCCCTTCTTCCAGCAAAACGCTGTAGATTACACAGGATAGAGGTGCAGGGTACTCCCGGGCTCCTCTCTGCCTGCTGTGCTGAGCCAAGAGGCACCATCAGGAGCAGATAAGTCCCTGGATGCTTCCCAGGGCTGGCAGCTGCTTGCTGCCGTGGGCCAGAGTGCGGCCGTGCTTTGGTGAGCGATGCTATCGGTGGCTGGTGTGAAGGCCAGCCTTGCCAGTCTGTGCTTTTGCCATTGCCTAAAATAAAATCCACGGGATGGGGGGGCCGGGAGGAGGGAAGAAAAAGAGAAAGAAGTCTGACTGGATTAATAATTCAGGCTGGCAAGAGAACAAACCCCTCCAGAATCCACCTTCCATTATGTACCCACAAAACCACATGAAATGGAAAAAGAGAGAACAACATAAAAGCCCAACGACCTTGAGCTTCAGTGGCAGCCCCAGATGTGCAGGGGTGCAGAGGGCTGGTGTGTGGAGATGGTCCCTCAGTTTGGGGATCCTGTGCCCTCCTGCTGCTGAGGGCTGGGCAGGATGGATGCTGGGCTGTCTCTGGAGAGGTGGGGTGTGCCTGGGGGTGGCCAGACCACACAAAATGCAGTCCAAACGGCCCCAAGCCGTCCCTGCAAAAAACAGTGCAGCAAAAATGTGCTAAATCCTCAAACTCAAACAAGGTTTGCCTGCCGCAAATTGCAGGGGAGATTTGGGAAGGAATTTGCTACCAGAAAAGCAGTCACAGGCTGGATGTTAAATATTTGGGGTGGAGACCTCCAGGTCTGGAGTGGGAGCATGCTGTCTTTAGCACTGAGCTGGGGCAGGGCTGCTAGGGACTATAGGAAATAATTGTACCCAGGTAATTACAGCCTCCTTTCCAAAAGAAATCCCCCTAGAGACTTTTCCCTCCATAGGAGCACAGCCATTCACCACCCTGCCCAGCCCATCTGGTACCCAGCTCCCTCCCTCCCTGCTGCCTCTCCAGCCTCCAACCTGCCCTCACCATAGAACACTGATGGTGGCAGAGCAAATGGAGTGTTTCAGCCCCTTTCTCTCCCCCTCACTTCTTTTTTGTTGTTGTTGTGATAAAAAAATTGTTCAAAAGAAGCCCTCTGCTATCACAAGTCTGCCTGAGCAGTCTAGAAAATACAGAAGGAGATAAAGCCTGCTCATGTGAGCTGCTAGCGACTCTCTGCCACCTTCCACTGTGGAGGAAGGGAAATATTTGAAGTCATTGTCTCAGGGAGCTGCGGCAGAGCATCCCAGGTTAGGGTATCTTACCAGGTGTTGTCTGGGCCACCAGCTCAGAGTGCAATGCCACCTCTAAAGCCTTGCCCCGTTCCCAGAACCAGACCTCCTCTGCTAGTCAAACAGCAAAGAAACATTAAATGTCCCAGTACTCCTTAGTCTCCCCAAACAGACGAGAAGCATTGCTGGAACAGTCCCCTTTTTCCTCTATTTTGCATGTTCAATATTATTATTATTTTTTTTTTTCTGCTGTTAAATAAACTGTCAGCACAACATGGCTCCAAGCACTGCCTCGGCCACTGCTGTATCAATTTAAACTTCTGATGTTCCATTAAAATCTCCCAGCATCTCCCTGTGAAGGTGTTTTCCATGGACATGGGCAGAGGAAGAGGGCTGGAGGACTGTGGGAGAAGAGCCCCGCCCAGCCGCGGCAGGAAGGGGCTCTGATGGAAATTGTTTTATCTTAATCCCACCCTGGAAAAACTCTCCTGCCCGCCCAGTTTCTATCTCTTGTGGATTCGGAGATGGTTCATGCCCCAGTGACAGCACTGGGAGGATCTCGCCCTGCAAAGTAGGGTCATAGCTGTGGGGTGACTGACCCCATAGCATTCTCTTAACCAGGATAATGTGCTCTGTAGGTTGTGAGATAAAACCAAGATGAAGGTTGTGTATCTCTATTTCTCTTCATACCTTCTGAATCAGTGTTGCTCCAGTAACCCACAATAATGCCCCACTCCCTGAGGCTGAAAGGGAAAAATCTCCATAAAACCCCTTTTAACCCCAAGAGGGGTAACAGTCCTGGTCGTCGGTAGGACTGTTCACTCAGCACAGCAAGGTGAGAGGAAACTGGGAATCCAATACCTGCAGACACCAGGGGAGTAAGCATTAATTGAGCTGTATTAATGATCCAGCAGCCAGAAGGCAAAAGCTTTTAGCATGGGACTGGGCCAGCCCCAGGATACTGAGTGGCATCAGGATGGGGACTCAATGAAACCCACAGCCTGGGAAAGCAGCAGAACCCCTGCCCTCCCAAAATCAAAATATGTACATATATATATATATATAAAAGAAAGCACAGGCATTGCAATGAAATAGCTATATGTGGTTTGAAATCCCCGGCTCAGCTCATGCCAAAGGAATTTCCAGGCCTGGTTTAGATCTGATCCAGCAAAGCTTTTAGAATGGTGTGGGGAGTGTTTAGAGGACCTGGGGCTGTGGCTTGTGCTGGGGTACAACAGCTCCTCTTTGGCCAGGGCACTCAGACTGGAATCTCCATCGGGAGTCCAGAGGTAGGAGGGTTGGGCATGTGAGCTCAGGGCTGCCTGTAAAGCCTTTGTTTTCTTTCCCCAGCCTCAATCCTGCAGAAAGCAAAACTGGTGCCTTCATGCGTGCAGCGCTTCTGGATCTTGTCCTGACTTAAGTCCAAATTATGGGACCCATGTGATACAGGATCAGCCCCAGGGGTGACCATGCTCTCCCACAGGTTTCATGAAATCACTGGATAGAGTGAGGGAAGAGACTTTTGCTGCCAGCACAACCCTTTCCAGCCACCAAAGAATCTGCAGAGTGAGATGGCTCCTCTGGGGACCAGACACATCCCCTGCACCGCTCTGCTGCCGGGGGGCTCTGGCAGTGGGAAAAACACCCATCCCCTCCTCTGGAGTAAATAAATCAGACAAAACAAAGGGAAATGGTGAAAGTTGTGGTGTCCCAATGCCGGGCACTGAAGATGATGGTTTCTTTAGGCAGAAGTAGGAAGAAAAACAAGCATTGTAGGCAATTATCTCCCCCATGAGTCACTCGGAGGGCTGGGAATTTTTTTTCCATGGCTAAGAGTTCCCAGAAACTGGTGAGCTGTCTGTCTGGGGCGGGGGTTGTCTGTCCAGGGATGGGTGAAGCAAAACCAGCTATGATCCAGGGGCTCTGTGGGTACCCACTGCCAGTGAAAATCACAAAGCTTTAGAAGCAGAGAGGGGTCTGGGGATGTTCCCTGCATCCATCTCCAGGGATCCAGAGCCCCTATAAGCCCCACAGACTCTCTTTCATCCTTCGGCCTCCAACACTGATTGCATCTAATCCTGAGTTTAAATAAACCTTTTGCCTACAGGGGTGCAAGAGAGGGACCACATGGACCATCAGGGACTTCAGAGCCATTTCTAGGAAGGTAACTCACAGTTGGGTGTTAGGGTACTTTGACTAATGGATGGATTCTCCATGCTTCTAGTAGAAAGCATCCCTCATGGCAGGGGGTTGGAACCAGATGATCTTTAAGGTTCCTTCCAACCCAACCCATTCTGGGATTTTATGACCCCTGCATCCCAGCCTCAAATCCCTCTGGCCAGGAAGGTTATCCAGGGATCATAGCACAGGCCTGTAACCTGAGGGAGTTCCGCAGATGAAGATGCTGCTGCTTTGATCAGGCTCTTCAGAAGCTTCATTTAAAGTTTGCAAGACTCTTCCGAAACCCTTTTCAGCCTCATTATTTTTCAAGATGAAAGGGGAAAAAAGAACCTCAAACCCTCCTCTTTACCTCTTTACTCCTCATCTTTAAGGTAAAGGTTTCAGTCAGCTCTGCGTGGAGAGGATGCCCCCTGGTCTATGGCCTTTGCCAGGAGCTGTGTCCAGCCAGCACAGCCCATGCATTACAGGTCCTGTCTGCCACTGCACATTCTCCCCCACTCTTCCTTTCCATTTCAAGATTATTGAGGAATAATTGCATTATGAAAGACAGCTCCAATCTGGCATTAAGGAGCACTTCTCCCCGACTGCACAGCACCGAATGTCCCGAGCCCCGGCGTGCGGCGGTAATGGAACTTACCGCAAGCACTCAGGGAAAGAGCTCACATCACTTCAGCTGAGACACTTAGCTGCTTTGAGCACATCCTGAGTTTCTGAATCTCTTCCCTACTTTCAAAGACTCACATTTCCCAAGAGCACACCTGGGGCAATGGCAAAGGGGAGGCTGAGCTGCAGGAGGAGCACTGTATGCCTGCAGGGTGCATGCCATTCCCTTTTCCGTGCCTCAACTGGGTTTAAATCATGAGCAGTACAAACCGTTGCAATGCCGGAGACAAACTAGGTCTTCACGGGAGGTAGAGGGAAGAGAATGACTGCAGCAAAATATGTGCAAGGATGGCTGCACAGCAATACTGCAGTCTCACTTCCCTGCTCTCCTTCCATTCCTCTGCTCCAAAGAGGAAGGGGCATCCCAACCCCACCCCAAGCCAGAGCCGACCCTTTGGCACAGCCACTGAGATCCTTTTGATTTGGAGCCAGGTCTTTCTTCACTACCTTGATCCCAAATCCCTTTCAGCTGCTGCCGCCGTCTGCCTTGTGGTTCTTTATCAAACGCTGTCTTGAAACCCAGATAAACGGTGGCTCATGCAGCGAGGCTCCCAGCCTTGCACGTAACCACTTAGACATGCTGGAGAGATTAGCCAGAGCCCGGTTCTCCTCTGCTTGCCTGTCTCTGCCAAGAGACTGACCTACCTAAGCCAGTGAAAACAGCAAGTGTATCTCCTCGAGACTGAACACTTGCTTGCGCCTTAACAAATGACGTGCAAAACTGTGCCACACGGGCATTATCCCTGGGAACATGCTGCATATAGGAACAACATGTCTGTCTGAAATGTGTGGTTCTCAGAGGCAGGTCAAACACGTGGCATTTGGAGCCAAATCTGGAATATATTTTGGCTAGTGGCTGGACTTGTCAACATTACAGATGGATGAGCTGTTGTCACAAGCATTATGACAAACGTTCTCATGAGTCTTTATGTGAAAATCTGAGAAAGATCCAAGAACAAGATCACCTTCAAGCTCAGACAAGGTCTGGATTTGACGCATGCAAAGGGCTGAGCAAGGGCTGGGCTATCCTTGGGGACTCTGCACCAAGTGAGATGCTGCTTCAGGGATAAGCTTTTTCAGGCAGAGAAGAGGCAAATCCAAACTGGCTTTGCAGCTGGGGAAACTGAGGCAGGAGCAGACAGGGACTTGTCCCAGGTCACCCAGCAAACCTGTCTTCTCCCACTGATGCTTATGTCTGCCACTCACCCTTTTAACTCTACTAGAGCTGTTTCACACCCTTGGGTCCCACTACAGCCAGCAATGCCAAGTGATGATGATTTATTATTATTATTACTTCTGCTATTATTATTGCTGCCTAGATAATCCCCCTGTCAGAATATAAATGTGCCTCCCCTTCCAGCGTGAAAGTGTCCTGCTTAATGATGTTGTTTTCCTCTCACTGGTACCTTCAGCTCTGACATATCGAACGTTAATGGCACTGGGAGAGCTTCGGCCGCGCTGCTTCTTCAGAAGACAGGTCATTATACCATCAGCCATCCTGGTATGAGGACTGCCCTTCACTCCTCCTTTATTAAGATTTGCCTTTCCTTGATTAAATTAGCTTGAACGGCTTGCTTCCGCGGGAGGGATGGATGCCTCCATTATCGCCTATTCCCTCTGAAAAGGATGAAAGAAAAAAAAAAATACAATGTAGCCCGGGATAATTGAATGAAAATTTAATGAGCACTTGCGAGAATACGTTAAGAGAAATGCCAATCGATAGAAAACTGATTTCCCGTTTTTAGCACCAAATGGACTTGTGCTGGAGAAGTCATTCCCCTCCACCTGTGGCTGAAGTAAGAAGAAAGGCTGGAAAAGTCAGCCTGCCCCTCTGGCAAACAGGTCTGTGAACCAGGGACATGGAAGAAGAATTAAGCTTTTAAAACACTGTTAATAATTTTGCAAATGAATACCCTACCTGTGCCTCACTGCCATCTTACTCTGGGCAGAGCAGGTGGCTGTTTTCAGAGGAGTAACAGCCACTTGACTACAAAAGAACCTGGATAGAGGCTCAGTGGCTGGCACCACCCACCTGTATTTCTCACCTTGTTTTAACTGTTCAGCACTAACCAGTGGTGCAGTAGTCCCACAGAGAGGATGCAGATGGTCCCATCACCTCCGAAGCTCTCACACAAACAGCTCACTGCAGAGGTCTGGCCCTCTGTGTCACACTCACCTCCCACCCCAGAGACACTGTGAGGGAATGGTCTTTCTTATATTGCAATTGCCTCCCTGGCTGACCTCAAATACATCCCAGAGTGAGATTTACAGGGGTGCTCCATGCCAAGTGTGCAGAGATAGTGCATGTCCCAGCCAGGTTTTCCCAAGGCACCTCAGCTCCACCAACCTAAGCCTTTCTTGGGAGCTCAGCTCAGCACCTTCCGTAACATAAAGACTCAGCAGCAGCTGAGTCCTCAATGAAACTGCAATGCTTCTGCTGTTGGGACCAAAGGCATCCTCAGCGACCCACTGAGGTCACTGAAGCAGCTCCAGATTCAGTCCTGTTGGCAATTCCTCAGGAAACCAACACAATGCATCTACCTGAGAAGAAGAGTGGGGGTCACAGGTCTCTGACCGTGGCTGTTGGAAAACGCTTTTCATTCTTTTGATGAAAAAGCAGAAGGTTGCATAAAAGCTGTAGTTTATTAACCAAAAGAGCCACCATGCAGTGGGGGCATCTCCCCACCAGCCCTCCCAGCAGCAGGGCACACACCATGGTTTTTTGCTGCTGAAAATTGATATCCTGTGAACTCAGGCCACTTTTCACTTTTTTATTACCATCTTTCCGAAAAGAAAGGATCTGAGCAACCGTCCTGGCAGAAGCAGTAACCAGGATACCCCACACCACAAGGACTCTCCCAGTGTCCCCAGATGGCCCTGGAGCCCTGTGGAGGGGCCTTTGGACACACTGATGCTCTCATGTGCACGTCCTACTGCCCATGTCCAGCTCACATCTGAGCTCCACTGTGCCCCGGGAAGCTTTGGTTTCACCCCAGATGCCCTGAGCAGGCAGGGTGGTGGGAGACCCCCGGGAACCCCCTCCCTCCCACAGCTGCCCTGCACAAAGCAGCCCATTCTTGGCAGCTTCCAGCACCGCTCTGCAGCAGTAAATATTGCATTAGCTGTGGTGGGCCGGGGCTCCGGGCCCTTTTCCAGCTTGGCAGGCTCCTCTTGGCCAGCCAGCAGAAGAAGCAGGGATTATGTGAGCTGGGTACAGAGTGAGAGGGGCAGAAAGCAGCCCCAGGGGAGGAGAAGCACTGCTGATGCAGTGATGGGTCATCTCCATCCTGCTTCCTGAGCTGTGATTGCTGACAAAACCCTTGTGTGACATGTTGCTTTGGTGGAGTTAAAATTTTCCTCTTGGGGTTAAAAAAAAGGGAAAAGTACAGTGAAAATTTAGGCTGAAGCATTTGGGAGTCAGAGACAAAAAGCTTCCAGCGTTGATCTGAAAAGGGCTTTTCCGCTCCCAGGCGATGCTCTGGGGTTTTGCCGTTGTGATTTTGAAACTTTCTGGAATTTGTCGGATTTTGTTTCTGCTTGCTGGGAAAGGTCATGGCTTCCCGGGCAGGGAGGGAGAGCTCTGCTTTCTGGCACAGCCCTTCATGCCCAGCCTGCCCTGGCTTGGAGCCTGGCTGCCCCAGTGTGCCCACTGCAGAGGTCTGGGGCAGGGGGAACCTGGGGAGGGAGTCATTAATAGATCACCCCACCAACAAAAACTTGCAAGCAAATCCCAATAATAGTGGCATAAAGTAAATCCGAGGTGGTCCTTCCAAAACTGCCTGGCTAAGTGAGTTCCCGGTCCTGACTCCAGCGTTTCCCCTCCGTCCTGCGTACAACAGGCCTTTTGTTAAATTTCACATCCTGAAAGAATTTAATAGCATTTTTATTTTTAATCCGTCACATGTGTTTTGTTTGGACTAATTCAATGGGGCTCCGTTCACAAGCAACTCTTTTCCAGCATCACTAAATTTTTCAAGGCTTAACCTGTTGACAAGGACGGGACGTGTTCGTCCCGTGTCACGCAAGCATCATTAGGTGCACAAGGACTCGAGTCCAGTGAGCAGATGGGGTGTTCAGGGAATTTTGCTGAGAATAGGAGGAGGAGTGGAGTACTGCATGGAGGGGAAGCTGTTGCCCCTTCCTTTGGAGGGGGGACTCCAGGGCAGCCTAACAGCTTGCAGTGGTTTTACATAGATCTAGGCTTCTGCAAACACACCATTTTGCCCATAAAATGAGGTTTTTCTGGGTGTGATCTGGAGTTCCCATTGCACATGTGAAGGACTGAGCACGGGACTATGGGGAGCAGCAACACTGATGTTCCTTAATTGGTGTATTTCAATTAAGCCCTGCAGTGGGATGCAGCCGAGCAGTGAACCAGCCCATCCACCATGAGCCCAGGGCTGGTACACGGCCCAAGACATTCAAGCAGAGACTTAACTTTAAGCCTGGGTTGAAGATTATCTCCTCCTAAAAACACATTTGCTCCTGAGGTGATGTGTCCTCAGGTCCTGTTCCTTTTCCACAGGGCTTAGGCAGGAGGAAGGCTTGGGTGCTGGCCACGACAGCAGGCAGGAATAGCATCAGCAGGGTTAGGAAAGGGCTGGGGAGCCTCTGTGGGTACCCAGCCTGCCTTCGGGCTTAGGCGCTCTGCAGATGCGCCTTTGAGCACATCTGGATCCTGTAATAATTTGGGCTGTGAAGAAAACGCGCCGATGTGAGCTAACACCCCCGTGAAGCGCCTTTGTGTGATCCCTCAGAAGTGCCTGATTCCCAATCTGTGGATGGCTGCTCTAATGAACTCCAGACGTGGTTTTGAACCTCAGATACATTTCAGTTTGCTGCTGCAGAAGACATCGCTCTCCTGTTGCTCATCCCTGAGCAGGGAGTGGGAAGCAGGCAGGGCTGGGACGGCAGGGCTCAGAGATCCCTGCAAGCTGAGGGCCAGGGCTGCCCACCCTGGTGAGGCTGTGTCCCTGAACTAAGGCTGGATGACGGCTTTCAAGGGACAATAGCACAGCGAGAAATTCCACTTCAGACACTCCTTGCTCAAGAGAAGCCCAGCCAAGAAACTGCCAGCAAGGCGGGTTTTATCGCTGCAGGGCTCAGCCGTCAGCCTCTGGCACGGCTGCTGTCAGCACGCCTGGCTGCCCCTTGGTTCATGTCTGCATGCTGGGCTCTCCTGGGGTTGCCTTTGAGCTAGGGGTATTTAAGGGGCACCAGATTATTCTGTGATCATTATTTCTACATGCAGGTGACTGTTTAAATCCAAACTGGCAAATGAAGTCATTACAGCACAGCCCCTTCCCCTCCCAGATGGGCAGGCAGCTGCTGATCAAGGCTGCGAATGGAGTTGGGTGCATTTTATAAAAATCCATTTTTTTAAGCTGCTCAGTGACAAGCAACAAGATTTCCTTCCTCTCTTTTGCTGATAGCAGCTGGGGGTGCTGGGCACAGGAGTGTCCTGGCTGTGGGAGGACACAGCTCTGCAGGAGCTCACTGGACTTGGTGGCTGGTTGAGCTTCAGAACATTGTGGTGAGTTGCCATCTCCAGCTGCCAGGGTCTGGGTCAGGCCTCTGAAGGTTTGCTTTGATCAAAATATGAAACAAAAGGCAGAATAAGCTCTCATATGCTCAGGTTTTTTTCTGTAACCCAAGGCAGACTCTGGGACACCTTTCTTAAAGTCAGGAGACCCACTAAGGGCAAACCAAGGCCATCAGTGCTCCCAGGAATGTGCCTGCCTAAATGGACAGCAGGACATGTCCCTACCAGCAGCAAGGGACAAGGGACAGTGGCTTCCCATTTATCAGCCCTTAACAGAGCAGCCCCATGAGCCATTCAGGAGGTCTGGAAGGATGTCTTGGCCCAGGGGCTGTACAGCAGTCACCTGGGCACAGCCAGCAGATGCCCTGAATTTGTTTATACCCTTCCACAAAATGTCTGAGCAACTCATGCCAAACCACTGTGGCCCCCTCATTAAATCAACATCTGCCTTGGCATGGTAGGGCTTGGAGACTGCCCAGTAGATCAGCTCAAGGGTGGGTTCTGTGTTTAGGTTATGTTTGATACTGGAGTTAAAGTTAATCCTCTGGTAAATCTAAGCTTTGTCACAGATTTGCAATAAAGCCCCAAAACAGAGGAAAATTCTGCCCTGGGTGGAGTCCAGGGGTGCTGTGTTGCACAGGCATCATGCTCAATTAATGGATTTATTTTGTCCTTGGGAACTGTATGCCTTCAAGCTGGCTCCTGGGCTGGGGCAGCACAAACCCCAGCCACACCCTGAGAATAAACCTGGCTGGATAAACTGTGAAGAACCAGAAGACAAACATCTCATTCACCAGCTCTCCTGGAAAAGTCGTTGGGATAACTGTCGTTTCCAAAGCCACTGCAGCCAAAGTCATCCCTCTCTGGCACACTGAAGCAGGCAAGTATCATCCTGGGGGTCAGGGCTGAGCCAGGGAGGAGATGGGAGTGATGCCACTCAGCAGGGCGGTCAGTTTGCTGTGTGGCCGTGAGAAACCTCCCAGCGTGGTGCTCATCTCAACGGGAGAAATCTCTCCAAGTGGTGCTTTGGCCTCTTGCCTGTAGGAAAGGGTGGCAGCCCTTCTGCATCAGGAGCTTCGAGGACAAACTGAGCCTCTGTGTGTGTAAGTGGACTTCAGTGTGGAGAGAAAAGGGACTGGAGAATGATCAGTGGGAAGCAGAAAGGAGGCGAGGTCACTTTGTTCCCCGTGCAGGTCTGCCCAGATCTCACCAGGAATGTGATGCTGGGAGTGTATTGGGAGAGCATTGGAGGGTTGAGGTGTGCTGACTGGCTGCTGTGGGGCAGACCCCACTTGGCCTTTTTCCTGCTTTCCAAGGGAGAAATCGCATCCGTGCGATCACCTCTATGCCCGAGTGCACCACGGGCACTCCCCTGTACTCACGCAGCCTGCCATGACCAGCTCGGCTTGCCAGGACACACTTCTCAGAAACACAGTCCTCTCATGCTTTTTGTGGGGTGACTTTTCACTTATACAGCTTCTTCGGCCCGGGTCCCAAAGTGCTGCAAATTCACACCCAGCTAACCTGGCTCAGCCTGCCTAATTTCACAGCACCCATTTTTAGAAGGAAAGGGTCACTTGCTCTCGTGCACATGAGTCCAAAGCTACTCCAGTCTGTCCATCCTGGGCAAAAAGGTCCGTGTGGGGCAGAAAGGGGTGTGGTCCAGGGTGCTGCACTCCAATACTTACTGGCTCTGTCCTCTGCTGACTCTGAAATAATGATAATAATTTCCTCACCCAGGAAGAAGCATCCCCAAAAACATCTGACTTGCTGCTGCCTTTCCTACTGGGAAATCCCTGTCCCGTGAGTGGAGCCCACTCAGGTGCAACCCATGCAGCAGAGCATCCCGTGGAGGAAGTATGGGATCCAGATGCCAGGAGTAGGGTTTGGTTTGCTTTCAATACAAGGCATACAAAAAGGTCCAGGCAGAGACTATTTATTGATTTTAATGAAAATAATATGTTGCCTTGAATGAGGATGTTAATTAAAAGGCACCCGCTGCTGTTTATCGCTGGCTGGGTCTCTGGCAGCAGTAAAGAGAGAAATGAGTGGGGGAGCTCATGCCAAAACCTCCCTGCAGGGAAGGTGGAAGATGCCGGGAGCAGGATGAAGGGATGGAGCTTTCCCGCTCCTCTCTGCTCTGAGAGAGCAGCTCTGAAAATAAACTCTTATGAAAGCTGGGCCTGGCAAGCAGTGTTGCAGGGACAGGGGGACTGAAACCCAGGCTCTGCTCTGGCCGGCCCTGCCACTCACAGTGCATAGGTCTGGGCAAATCCTGCCTCAGCTCCCCTATTTACTTAATAATTTCACACAATAGCATCCTTTACAGAGATAGATTTTTTGTTTTTCTTCTCCTCGTTATGCATGAGACCACTACGCAGACAAAGAGGCACCATGTGCATAAAAACTTGCTACATCTTGCCTAGAGGCAGAAAATTTAAAAGCAAAATTGAATTCTTAAGGCCCCATGGAAAGTCACTGAACCTGCCATGCAAGGTCTGCTGGCACAAAGGCAGGGACGCTAAATAAAAACCCCTGGGTGAGTGCTAGACTCTTCTGATATAGATCCAGCTCTGAGCTTGGAGGCGGGAAATTGCTTCTGATTTTTTTTGTCTGGAAAAGAAGGATGATTTCAGCTCATGAAGCATTTGGCTCATGAAGCATCCCACTTGCTTGCCGGTAGCTCCTCCACTGTGCTGGCTCAATGGGATTTCTTCTTATCCCTAATTTCTGGCCCTGCGCAGAATCTCCTCCCTCCAGAAAGTCTGGAGGGTTTGTAGGTTGATTTTTCCCCCAGCCTTCAGCCACCCTTAAGCATTGCTCTTGCCTTCCTCCTCCAAAGATGCTTTATGGTGACGAGTCAAACACCATTCTTTGTGCAAGATGCAGAGTCCACTTCCATACCTCAAAGAGACTGGATTTCCTTTCCGCCCTCCTTTTCTTGTACAACCCACTTACACACCAAAAACCCAACTGCAGGGAAACACTGCAGGGAAGGGGGAGTGTGAGCACAGGACTGTCTCCTCAGCTGCCCGCAGGAAAGCTTATCCCCCCGTGCACTCCAGCTCTCTCCAGGAATGTGGGTTGAAGCTGAGGATGCTGAAATCTATAGAGAAAATATATTGGGTTGCTTTATTAAGCAATAATCTATTAAGAGAGCTTCTGTGGGCTTTGGCCTACTTAATACAGAGCTTGGGGCTAAAACTAATGTCAAAGCCAAGATCAACCTATTACTGGAGGTAATTCCTATAATTTTCTCTTCAATTGCTGGTATGAGATGTTCAGAAGCCATCCAGAGGCTTTTGAAGTATTCAAGCTTTTTTCTCCCCTTTCTTTCAGAGTTAACTCTCACACAGCCCATCCATGGCTGCTCTGTTCTGGGGGCACCCTTTGTGTCCCCCCTCATGCATGGAGAAGATGGGATCTGGCTGGGACTTGCCTAACATGCTCATACAGAGGTGGAGCCTGGGGTCCTTACTGGCTAAGTGTAAACGATGCTTGGGGGACTTTGCAACCAACAATTAGACATGTTTACTCATGTATCCACCAAAGGTGCCTCCCTGAGCTCCCAGTAAACAGCATCAAGATCCACCTCTCCTCTACAGCTACTTCCCAGGGCAGATCCTGACCTCCTCGAGGCTCATGTTGGGGATGGCCATGTTACTCCAGTTTGTGGCAGTAGGATGCCCAGGTCTTGCTCATCAGATGGTGGCAAGTTTGTATAGAAGGGCAAGAAAGTGAGAGCGCAGCCGTTCACCTGTGTTGACCCTGGTTCTTGCCAGGCTCAACCACATCAAACAGCCCATGGGGATTGCTCAAACTTCAAGTCAAGCTGCATAAGGTGGCGAGCTGGCAGGCGGCCTTTGCAGGGTCTCTCAGCCTGCCCATGGGCACATGTAAAAAAAATACATTGAAACATTTGGTTAGAAAATGGGTTTGGTTTTTTTATGGTTGTTTTCTTTTTTTTTTTTTTTCCGTTTTTCCCCTAGGTCTGCAAGCCATGGGTGAGTCATCTCCCAGCTTTCCTCAATGAGAGATCTAAGGCACTTTAAACAACAACAAAAAAAAGACAAACCAAAACACGTCTGTTGTTTTAATCATGGCTTGGTTTCACAAGACATAGCTGGTCTGGGCTGTGATGCAACCCAGTCTCTTCTTCCAAGTCACACATACGGATTTTTATGTTTCTTCTGAGATCCTCTACCAGGCTGGCAAAGCTGCTCCACGTGCATCCCCTGGGAAGCCCCCAGGAACCTCCCTTACTGTATGTCTGTGAGCACGTAATGTTCGGACATGATAAACAGGATTTCTTACCTTATTTTGTTCCTCTCCAGCACAGAACAAGGCAGTTGCTGTTCTAATTTAAACAAGCAGCCACTGCAGTCAGCTGCCCACTGAGGTCAGGGTGTTGTCAATGTGCATTAGCAGCCAAAGTGCCGAGGGGTTTAGGAGCCATTGCACTGTGGCTGCACGTGCTGACGGCCAAACGCAGCTCACCTCCTCCTCTGGCTTAGTCTCCGTCGTGTGGAGCATCTGTGTGTGTGGGGAGGGTTAAAGCATGATTTATTTTGCCTGTGGGAAGGTGGTGAGCTGCAGCCATGGGGATTTCTGATATAAAACAGCAATCGATTTTTATCTGAGGGTAAAACCCAGCCAGAAACCAGGGCACGCTGTGGTGTATAGGCACAGACAGCATGGTTTACCTGCTCTGGGGGAGCTTGGGCGAAAACTGGACCAGCAAGAGGCTGTGGGGCTGGGAGAGAGTCTGCAAAGGCAGGCAGCTCTGGAAACCTGGCAGGAGGATGCTGGAGCAAAGGGCAGAGCTGGTTCCTCCTCCAGCAGTGAAGCCCAGGCAGATCTGGATGCAGAGCTGCTGGGGGTTTTTTTCTTCCTTGCATTTAACACAAAAAGAGAGCTCACAATCCTGGTTTGCTCCGTTTCCCCCTCCCCTCCATGAAAAATGCCTCCCCACTTGTAGAGTGAGTGGGCATATTTATGAACTGCAAGAACATCAACCACAATGTTATTTTTAAGTTTGTTTTTGATGAGCACCTCTGGTTTTTCCACGACGTAAATCAGCCACTGGGTTATGTTCTGCTGTAAGGTTGCTTTTTTGATCTGAAGGTGATATTTCCAGTGCTGGGAAACACCCGGAGAAGGCTTGCGTCCCACGGAAAATCGTGCTGGGCTCTTCCCATCTGTTGTCGGGATCATTTGCCACATGTTATCATTTAGAAATGAGCTCTTTTCATTTGGCAAGGCAGGAAAAGCAGTTGGAAAACATTGCAGGCAGGAGTGACCCACAGAGCATTTTCCTTCTTCCCCTGCACCCTGCATCTCTCGGTGAAAACAGAGCACCAGGATAACATAGGGTGCTCTGTCACATTTGACAGCCCAGATCCAGCCCACGAGCCATTGGAGAGCTGCTGCTGATCATCCAAAAGAAGCATGAGCTGCCTGGTTAGCTCCAGTGGGCACCAGTTCTAAACCTCTTGGAAAATACGAGCAAGACCTTATTCCTTCTCTCTGCCATGGGCTCAGGCTGTTACTGCACAGGGATTCCCACCTTCATTAAGTTTTCTATGTCTCCAAACATCAGCTCTCAAAATCTGTCTCTCTGCAATGCATGAAAAATGTAGCCCTCACCTTATTATGAAAAAATGTACAGTGTAAAAATATTAAACCTGTTTATTGTATTGTGGGTGTTTTCCAGACAATGGCTTTCCTTCCATCATCAGGCTAACTCTGCTCACGTGGGCACTTGCTTCCCTTGTACCAAAACCAGAGCTTCTCTTACACAAAGGGAAAATGAACTCCTGAATCCATTCCCAAAGGGTGTGCAACCCCAGGCATGTCCCCTCAAGGGCCCTGACCTCCTGCCTGGCAGTGCAATGGGCTTGGGCACAGGGTCCCTGTGGGAAGGGGGAGTTGGGCAGTGGTGGGGGCAGGCCATGGGTCTGGTGTCAGAGAGGCAGGTGTGAGGAATGGCTTGTCCAGCCGTGCATGAAACCCCACACCTGAGAAGCTCCTGCAAAGAGAAAGGGCTTGTGCACCTGATTTCCAGCTAAGGAGCTGCTTGAGCCTCTGCTCCCTACAGAAAGGAAGTAATCCTGCAGAAACAGGTAAATATGGAGCAGTGGAGTAGTGCT
The DNA here is from genome assembly GCA_013399895.1 of Serilophus lunatus. Classification (NCBI taxonomy): domain Eukaryota; kingdom Metazoa; phylum Chordata; class Aves; order Passeriformes; family Eurylaimidae; genus Serilophus; species Serilophus lunatus. The sequence goes on along the minus strand of VXBA01002948.1, from coordinate 19,734 downwards.
GCTCATTGTGTGTTTTTTTGCTCCATGGGGCTGTGCTGTGGGTCTGGGTGTCAAAGCAAGGAACAAGGAGATGTTAAAACAGAAGTGTCTCCTGGAAGATTAGAAGTCAGGGTTTTCAGGAGTCATTTATGAATCTTGGAGGGAGGATTGCCTTTCTAGTCCAGAAGCCTGGTCTAAGGAGTGTCTGGGGTCTGTGTGTGAAGACCTTATTGGGAATTGAATGTACCCTTGCCCTTTGGAGTGTTAAAAATATGCTGTTTGATTGCAGGGGTGAGCAGGACAGCTTGTGTGTGTGTGTAGGATGGGATTGAATCCAGAGGGCAGCTCTTCCCAGGCTGGTGTCACGTGGTGTTGAGCCACAAGCTTTGAGAGTGCAGCTTTGGTGGAAGGGATACAAGATGTTGCATGAAAGGGATGGTGTTTGGTCTGGAATCCAACACCACAGCAAATGCATTGGCAGATTCTCAGCTGAGATTTGTGGAGCCTTTGAGAGTTACAAAATCCCACAAGTTATCAAACACCTCTTCAAACACCCCTCCTGCCGTGGAGGAGGACCAGGCACGCTTCATCCTCTTCATGTGGCAAGTCATGTGTGCCACCTCGCTGTGAGCTGCCCAGAGGCACTGAAATGAGAGAGCATGGCCTTGCAGGTAGGCTGTTTGTTTTACAGTGAGGCAGGAGAGCAAAGAGCATACACACCTCTGTGCTCTCTCCTACCAAACATCTTAGATGTTGCAGATGATCTCCCTGAGTGTGCTGCTGCTCACTGCAACCTGTGCTTTGGGAGAGGGAATAATGAGAACCACTGCAACAGGATGGCCCACAGGGGTCTAAGTCCCTGGAAGGGATGTGGTGGATGAAACAGATGTGCTGAAAAGATGGAGGAGAACAGAGGCTATACGTGGCTATTTTTGACATCAGGTCTTTGTTCGTATTCAACAAGTAGCAGCAGGAGGGTGAGGATCTGGTAGATCTAGAGAGATCTAGAGTGTGATTATGGTTCCCTACATCACTTCTCATGCCTGCTGCCCACCAGGAGCTCGGGTCTCCTCTGGCTGGTCTTCGCAGTCTGCTGCACCCCCTCCCCAAAAAGGTCCTTGTCCCATCCGTATGTGGCTGCTACAATGAGACCTGCAGGGGTAGGTGCTGATGCCCAGGCTTCATTAGTCCTTCTCCTGCTGAGAGCTGTGCTGGCACTCTCCTAGAAAGCATGAGATTTTACAGCTTGGAATAAACTGTTACCTATGTAAATCCTCTTCTGAGCTGGCGTAGTAACTAAGTATGCACAGAGGGACTATGGCAGCCCTGATTGCCTGGGAAAAGTGGGCTGAGAACTGGACTGTGAAGCCACACTCCTGATCACCTCTGAGTCCCAAAAATAGGCCAGGAGACTTGGAAAGTGCCAGGAGGAATGTATTCAGTGCTCTGTGTTGTGCCCCACTCAAGTCCTCCTGCTAATTTAAAGCCTTCTGCCAGTGCCCTCCTGAAGAAGCAGGAGTTGCTGGGAAGCCCCACTGCACACGCCAAGGGGGAGGGAGTGATGCAGGACCTGGTACTTTGGCTGTGTGCCACTGAAGGATCATCCTTGGTCAACTTTGCCACGGTTGGGGTCAGCCACGAGGAATTGCAGTGGCCAGGGCACTGGGCGTGCAGCAATCCAGCGCCAGCCTCGTCAGCAGCACTGGCTGCAAAGGCACCTCCGTTCGAGGCAGAAGAGGAAGCAAGAGCGGATTTGCATGTCACGGCTACACCCTGCCTCAACCAAATTACCAGCAGATGAGCACCGGCGCACCTCCTGCCTGTTCCCTAATTTATGGCAGCAGAAGCAGGGAGTGGAAGGTGAGGGGGAGTAGGCGAGGGAGCTGCAAACATGGCCATTATACATGCAAATACAGCTCTTCCTGGTTTTCTAGTGCTTTCTCTGTGAGCGTCCTCGTGTATTTTCCCATCACTAACAGACTGGTCACTATTCTGCATTCACATTTCGGGGTGCAAAGGACTAGGTGGGGAGAAAGGCAGCCTGTGCTGTGCCATCCTGCATGTGCAGCAGGGATGGGTGTATCCAGCCCCGTGCCGGCCCGGCCGGACCTGCCTGGGCTCCCGGGGCTGTGCGGGCAGAGCCGCTGCCCACACCTGCCCGCACGGCCCCGTAGGAGCCACGGTGCTCGCGGGCTCGCCCGGGGCCGCGCTCTGCGTCTGGAACGGAGAACAAAGCCGGTGCTTCACCTCCCCACCGACCCGGAATATTTACCACTTTTCCAAGGCAGCTTTCCATGGGGACAAGCCAAGCAGAAACTCCTGTGGGGCTGGCCATGGGCGCTGGGTCGGACATACCCTCCCCATATACCTGCTGGAGCTGCTGCCTCCAAGGAGCTCAGCTACAAAACGGGTGATATGCCGACGCCCCTCGCTCTGAAGCCCTTTCAAGAGGCACCCCTCAGCCTTGGTACCTCTGGCTTTAGGTCGATCCTGTTGGAGAGGCTGAGGTTTGCCTGCCTCTGCAAATCGGAGCAAACCTGCTGAGCAACTTTGGTATTAAATGAGCAAGTCCAGAATGAAGCAGTGGGAGAGCAGGATCAGTCCGTTTGCAGCTTCTCCAGCAAGGCTCTGTAATGAAGCAGTCCTTTGTGCATAGCAGGAATGGAAAAAACAGCCCTCAAGTCTGACCCCAGACAATTGTTTTCAGCTAAGAGGGCTGGGGAGGCAATTAATAATGTTTAAACAAAAGAAATAAAAAAAGCACTACTGTATCTAGAAATTCTTCTGAGGGCCAGAGCTGTGACAGAAAGATATATGCTTTAGCATTGCTGTCAGAATAAATGACCCTCCTGAGAGAAGGAGTTTTTGAGGCTCTTTCTGCCCCACTGGACATAATTTAAGAAATGCATTGCAGCTAAAAATCACTAATTTTAGCCAGTAGATGAATTGCAAAAGGTCATGCTTTAACTCATATGCTGGAAGGACAGAGGATATATTATTAGAGAGCCAGAATGCTAACGGTAGCTTCTGATTAGAAGGGAACACCGTCAGCATTTCTCCAATTAGACGTGGGCAACAAGTTCCTCAGTACGCAAAGGGGCCGTTAGCAAACCTTTGGCTCCTCCGCTGGGAATGGAGGAGTCGGCTGAGGCAACAGCCCATCTCCACAGAGCCGCTGTGGAGTTTCTCAGCAAGAGCCAACTCAACTCCAGCTGTCAGTGTGCTGCAGTCCTGCCGCCAAGGGACCCCTCGAAGAATAGGAAAAGAGGCTGTTTTTCATATCTTCTTCCAGCCCTTACTCTTGCAGAGGAGCTGTGCAGTGCTGATTTTCTATGACACGGATGCTTGTCCCCTGAGACGTGAACCCAGATCACCAAATTCATTTTGCAGAGACCACCAAACGGCCATCTGAGATCAATTAGCTTGTCATTACTCATCCCCATCAGATCTGAACTGCTGACCTACAAGTGAAAGTCCCTATATTTGTCTCCCAGCAATGTGCAGACCCATCCAGCTATCTAATGAGAAGAGCTTCCTCCGTAAACAAAGCCGAGGAGGTCGCGCTCTGGCCGTCCATCGCCTGCTCCAATTAGCTTGAACCCAAGGGCCAAGTTGATCTCAGAGTGATGGAGAGGTAGGAGTCTCTGGGGTGTCCAGCTCTCTGACAACAGGCTGCTGACTGGAGCAGAATGACTCCCATTAGTGACAATTTCAAACAATTTTAGCACTTGAAATGCCATTTTAACTTTGCATTTGAATGGCTGCTTTGTTATTTTAAACTGCTATTCATAGTTAATAGTTGAAAGTATAGCCTTATTTACTAAGTATGCAATCCAGAGGTAGTATTTATTGGGTCATGTGCTTTGAAAGTTCATTATTTAGATGAGGCTATGTAATGTAGAAGGAGATATAGACCTTTTAATTAAAGGAAAGTAAACTTGACTGAAGCATTCACTGCCTGCAAAGACTGCAATTATCACACATGATACAATTCTTCATTTAAATCTAAAGTACCCATAGCCCCTTTCCCAATGGGAATTTATGTGTTCTTGCATATCTGTTTTGTGGTAGTGCGTGGGAAACAGTTAGTCCGAACCTTGAATTACTTCAGGATGGCTGGGAGGTACCAGTGGGGTTTGGACCATTTGGGAGAGCTGCTCCAAGTTTCCAGAAATGTGACATGTGTGGATGCCGCTGTGCAAGTGCAGGGGATGGTGGTTAGATGTCTCATTGTATCGGCTTGGGAACACAGATTGATAGAATGGTTTAAGTTGGGAAAGACCTCTAAGATCATCAAGTCCAAGCTGGGGCATCATCAGAGGCAGCATTTCCCTGCCCCTGTGGGGGGTCGCAGCTCCATTCTCTCAGCTCCCTGCTCTGCAGGAGATGGTCTCCAGCAGCCAGTCCCTCAAACAGCTCAGGCTGTACATCATCCCATCCATGTACCTGAATGCGTGGCTACAGCTGGATCAGTTCCTCTGAAGAGCAAGACACTGCCAGCATTACTGGGGCTGTTACTGGTGCCTTTCTGGTGTTGGAAATGCAGCTGTGGGGATCAGCCTACTTGGGGACCTCTTCATGACAGCAGCCAGCACAGGCAGACCACGGGCATGACCCTTCTTCTGGGGCTGTGTTCCTCTGGGCACAACTGTCAGCCTTGCTTAGAATTCACTGGGTTTATTACTGTTTAATTTTTTGACCTAAATATAGACCAATTGTTTTCCCCTTGAAGTGATGGAGAATTTTATTGAGAGCTGCATTTTCCAAAATCTTCTCGAGAGAGGGTAAGAGCTAGCAGGGAAACAAGCACTGGCTCCGTTGGGTAAATTTGCATTTGTCTTAAGTTTCCCCTCTTCAGTGTGAGTGGAGTTCAATGTTGCTTCCTTTATGATTATTTTAATTAGAAATATTCGAAGGCAGACGGCAGCTGGATATGACAGATGAGGCTAGTTTGGTGTTAGTGCTGCATGGCAGAAACCTAAGCAATGCTGGTTTTGCTTTTAGAAACAATGTGTCCCCACCTAAACTGTTGAGAAAAAGAGAAAGCTTTTTGGAAATTGACACAGTTTGGAAAATAATTGGTTCTTTTTTTTAATAATCCCAGAGTTATTCAAAACTATACTCTGAATGATTAAGACTCTGAATGCTTTCTTTACTATATCTTTAAATTCCAAATAAATCAATGCCTCTATGGAATTTTCAATTGACACAAATTTGTTCCACCTAAAATGAATAGTAACTCTTGAGAAAGCAATAGGAAATTGTTAATTCATCATTGCCTGCCTTTCCTTGCTATATTTTTCTCCTAATCAAAATGCAACCTGATATTCAATCCAAAGAAAACATTTCAAGGAGTCCATCATATGCCACAAGCTTCCAAACTTTTCTAAATTTGATAGCAAGAAAACATCATACATCTTAGTCATTAATGTACGCTGTGGAAAGATAAATGTAAGGTCGGGTTTTACCACAGTTGCAGCAACCTGTAACTGATGGCCTTTCCACAAGATTCATGAGCTGATGGAGCAGCAGCAGGGGGACATTTCAATATACTGTGTTACAGTCTTGAGTTTCAGTGTTTAAATGGGCAGAAAAAAAAAGTGCCGTCTTTCAGGAGATTCAGAACAAATCTGAAGCACAAGCCTGAGGCTCATTCAGGTCGATGGCTTTTAGGCATGTGCTGAATAAATGTCTTCCTGAGCTGTGGCTGTACTCATGAGCACGGCAAGAGCACAAGTCATTGGAAACATATTGGCAATGTAAAGAAAGCAGCTGCTCTTGATCTAGGATTTCTGCCTGTACGAGTTGGGATAAAGCTGTGCCTGACAAGCCAACCCCTTGGGGTTAGGCCAGCACATCTTGCAAGAGTAATGAAACTTCGGAAGAAAAATTAGGCTGAAGCTTATGTTTCACTGCTGTGGAAGCACCTCTGAGCTCTCTGCCAGGTGTGTGTGCCTTGCCTGCACCAGGAGTGCCAGAAATAGAGAAGTGGTCCTTTCTTTGCTCCTAAGCAACCAGCAGCTGCAGCACCTTCTTCCCCAGATGACTTTCAATAGCTGCTGCTGGCTGAGTACTCCAAGGACCTGTAATTGTCTCTTTGAACATGTGCATCTCACAGGTGCTTGGCACTATATTTAAGTTAGAGGTTCATCTGCAGAGAAATAGGAACACTGCTGGGGAACGCTTGTCATAGCAAAGGCTTCACGTGCTTAAAGTGAAAATTAGGAAATCAAAAAGACAAAGAAACTAAACAATTTCTGAGCAGATTAATGGGAAATGCATGAAAATAAGAGAGGGAATACAGTCTTTGCAAGGGTCTAAATGTTTCTGAAACCCTTGGGGACCTAGGAAGAGGACAGGATGCATTAGGGGGGAGTTCAGTGCTGGGCATCTTTCAGAAAACAATAAACAAACAGTTAGTGGGAATATAACTAACTGCTACCAGAGAGGACCTTGAGGTCTTTGAATTGCAGTTGCTGCTTTGCTCTGGCTCATTTTATGCAGCAAAGCTCGAAAATAAACTACACCTCCGTTTCCCTACCCCTGCTCTCAGGATTTGGGGTATTCTTTTAGCCTTCAAAGTGTTTTCTGAAGTCTTAGAAAAGAAAGCAGGATGAAAAAACGCAAGTACTTTGTGCAACTGCTAACGAAGACAAAGTCCTGAATTTTAGGCTCCTTTTAATCTTTCAGTAGTCATGTGCTCCCTGGCTACATGTGTTTTCTTACGGAGCAAAGCATAATCAGCTTTACATCCTGCATTGCCAGGAGCACTTCCTCTTCAGTTCAAAGGCAGTGCAGAGGGATTGAGATGTAGAGTCCCATCTTCATGTCCATATTCATGCACACCTCTGCTTTGACTGTATTTCAAACGTAGCTTCTTGCACTTAACAACTCGTGATCCTGTTTTCTCACTTCTGTGTTGTGGAACTGTCGCTTTCTTTGGAGAAAAGTTCTTGTTTGTCATTAAATACCAGTGTTTGAGAAACAAAGCAGAGGAGGATGGTGCTTTCAAACCAAGGGCATCAGCATGTTTAACAGCCTGCTTCTGTTTGGTGCAACCAGTTATCCAAGGTACTCAGTTTTGCCTACGTAAACATAAAAAAAAAAGGTATATTACAGGCAGCTTCAGAGAAAAAACGTGCAGCCCTGACTTTCAAAGCGTTTTGCACGCCCTTCACATGAAGCGGAGTGAAAGCTGGTACACAGACAGCAGCCGCGGGAGCAAGAAGCTCCCAGGCAGCAAGTTCAATTGCTGCGTGGTGCTCTTGGGCTTTTGTTAGATGTTTGCTGACAGTCACGTTATTCCTAAATGCAGTGTTAGGGGTAAATGCTGGGAAACGGACCCACGGGAGAGCACGGCTGGGACTTTGTGTACTCCTGTGCTGGGTGGGGACGGCAGTGGTGTGTGGCTTTGACACTGTTCTCTGGTTACCTAAAGACCAGACTGACTCAACCAGCTCTGATTTCAGCATGTGCTAAAGTAATTCAGGGACTGCAACTAATTGAATTTAGAATGAATTAGTTATTTTTAGTGGACAGAAAGTGGAGGCTTTTCCCAGCTTTGTGATTCTCAGGGGGACTTTGCTTCCTGGAGACACTTTCAGGTACCTATGGCTTCTTCTATGGAAGGCAAAACTCCAACCATGTACAATTTAGAGGGGGATTCAGCTTTTAGTAACTGAGATGTATATTGTGATGGGAGGCAGACCTTGAAACAGGAGTGTTGGACCTTAAGGCTCTGTCCTGAATTGCTTTATTAGCAGCCCTTACCTGAAGGTTAAAGTGCTTGAATTAGTATCTTCTGCTCAGCGGTACCCAGACTATGTCTCTCATCTGGCAGAGAGAACAAACCTGCCACGACAATTTACTAACTGTGAAGGAGCTGCAAATTAACAGCTTGTTTTCTTCTTCCTAATGATCTACAATCTTTACTTCAGAGGTGATGAAGGACTACGGTGCCTGCAGGCAGATCTCTCAGGAAGGTAATCCTTGAGTGCCATTACAGGTTGTCTCCAGCACATTTTCATCCAGACTGGTTACTGGTGAAACCGAAGGTGTGAATCCCTTGAACCTATACTTGGCTTTTACTGGAGACAAAAGCCTAAGGTGGGTGGACACGCCTTGACCCTAAAACAGTAGCATGAAGAGCTTTTTTCATCTTTTGAAATTAATTTTGCTTCAAGTTCCTGCCAGATAAAGACATATTAAAGGGCAAAACTCTAAAATGGCAGTAGACTCCTTAAAAGAGCAGGAAAGAACCATTAAGATACCATGGTGGAAAATGAGTACATTGCCACTCTGAGTGAGAGCAGATGTGACGGAGGCCAAGATCCAACACTGTGGGAAATCAGTCTGCAGAGTGCAAATCTAAACTCTTTGGATCTCAAAAGATCTGTGATGCTCAAAATTGATACTCAAAAATTTGTTGTTACACGATAACATCAAGGAAGCTGCTCTCAAGAGTAAAGGAGAAGTGGTGACAAAACAAGCTGTTCCCAGGGTCATGTGCTGCCCACCAGACATCCTTGGGGGGCCAGCAGTAGGATGTTCTCTGTTGAATCTTCTGACACTCTCAAGTGGCTTCCTCTGATTCCCAAAGTATGCTTCTTTGACTTTTTTTCAATTGAAAGGAAGCCTTGAACAACAAGGAATAGAAACAGCAAATAAACGGGAATCTCTATTTTATGAAGCAATTGTTTGTATAGTGAAGACCTGCCAGGTTGGAAGTGAAGGGACAGAATTGAAAAGTAGATAAAGAAAATGGGGAGGAAAAGCTCCCATCCATGCTCTTTCTTCAGAAAGATGAAGCACAGCAGACTGATAGATAAAAGGGGACATAAGCAGCCTTGAATCTGACAGCAGAGTGGAAATCCCCTGGCTGAAGAAAAGAAAGAGGGGATGAGGTAGCTGTAAGGAGATCCCAGGGTACTGGGCTCAAATAAAACATAGAGAAGAAGAAGAAGCAGGCAAAAAAGGAACTCCACCCATCAGTGGCCATGAAAATGTGCGTGTGAACTTTTAAGGAATTCCTAGAGAGAAGAACAATTTGGGTTGAGAAGCGATGAATGCAGGACACTAAATACTGGTGGCATTGGCCCTACCCAAAGTAGTTTACTGTGAGCTTGGACAGGTCACCCAATCTCCCTGTGCCTCTGCTTCACCGCTCCTTTCAGATGGCAGTCGAGATATTGTCTCTGTTAAAACATAGTTGTAAAAAACAGATCACTTCAACAGTTATAAAATCATTCCACAGTATTATTGCTCATTGTTAGCATGTGTAAAAGACTGCATATAGAGTAAATATTGAAGAGCCTTGATGTGTCACCCAGTTCACTTTTTAGCTGCTCTTCACTATGTCAGGGATGATTGCACTCCATCTGCATCTGAAAACCTCCCGTGATGGAAGTTCAGTTCTCTTGGGAAACCTATCCCAGGACACAACTTATCTTTACAGTTAAATGCTCTCCTGTTAGCTAATCTTAATCTTGCTTCCATGATTTGAACCCATTCATTATTGCTCACCCTATCTGCTGTGGAGTGCAGGTTTTTGTAGATACAAGACGTGTCTGGGATTTTATGAGTGGGTATGTCCTGATCAAATGTGTTAAGTGGTTTTCATTCTAAGAAGCAGTTTGACTACTTACAGCTTTGCCAAGGCTCAGCTATTTAGGCTAAAGCCTTTCCATGCCAGGCATTTCCCTCAAGCTCTTCTCCACTCCCTGTTTTTTACCTCCTCTTTGCCTTTTTTTTTGTTTTAAAATGCAGCCAAAAATCTCAGCTGTTTCTGAAAATGAGTTTAGGGAATGATACTGCTGCGATATGGCTGAATGGGAGAATTTGGGTGGGACTATATTTGGAAATCCTGAGTGCTCTGATCTGAAATCTGAGGGAGGGGCTGTGACTTGAAAATCAACCAGCCAGGTGCTAATCCCCACAAAATGACAGCTCTCCATGGTGGACATGGGTTGGTTGGTCTAGCTCCAGTCTGGGAATCTCAGTTCATACTGAGATGTTTCTTGTGAAGGGTTCAGAAGTCACTCTTCTTGTCCTGAAGGACTTTTCATCCAAAAGAGTGTCACGCTGCACAAACTCAGCTGAACACTGGACTAACAGTGAAGCAAAGTTTGGGAGCTCACTCTGCCTGTGCACTATTTTCCCTCCTTTCTGTTCTCCTACTCCACAGATTTTTGAGTCCGCAGGTCAAATTCAAGCAAGTTTAAGTATGCGAGGGAAATTCTTTCAAAAGTCTTCAGATTACGTGGTATGGGTGAAAGGGGAGAATGGAAGTGTGAACCCTGAGCCTATCTTTGTTTTAATGCTCTGCAGAGCAGCTTGTGTTTGTGGAGTATATTTTCATTTGTTAATGCCCCTGTGACAAGATCCAACTTTGTATTTGAGATATATTTTTCCTCCTTCATTCTTCCAGGGTGGATTGTTGGGGGTTTTTTTCTTTCCCCTAAGCAGTTAAGATTGTTCAAAATCTAGGATCTCTGATGAAACCAGATCTGCCTTCGATACACATTAATCATGGCTGGATTATGGGGTTGGAGTAGCCACTGGAATTTCTTTCTGGTGAAACTGGAAGTGACCTTTGTTTCTCCTTGTTCTGTGGGTCAGTCTCAAGCTTAACTGGACATCTACAAAGGCTGCAGCTGCTAACAGAGACCACAAAGGTGACTGAGAGGTGAAGAGCAACCTCTGCTGCTCTTGTGCCTTGCTTCTTTTGCTGCTGCTGTAGCCTTGGCTCATAGATGTCTTGCTGGTCTCCTTCCTCTTGGTAAGCATATCTCTGAGCAGGGGGAGAAGAGAACAAAAATGCAGCAAATTACAATGCTAAAGCTTGAAGAGATGAAAAATCCACATCTAATAGGAAAATCCTGTGGTGGAGTGTGCTGAGGAATCTGTCTTGGGACGTAAAGGAGGCAAAGGGGCTGCTGTAAATATACCCTCCACCCTGCAACGTGCAATCAAATCTGCATGAGGAAATTCTTGTGCCCTTATGAAGTCAGGGCAAAGTCTGCAGGGCTTCATTCTGACCCAGGGCATGCCTGTTTGGATCAAGGTGGAAGATTGGGACCATCCTAATTCCCAGTCAGTAAAAGCAAATAGCTCTAGCAACACAGGAGAAGCATGAAAATAAAGTTACTATCAACACTCTGCCTTTTTGAAATCCCTTCCAAATTCTCCAGGGGTAAGATCAATGCGAACAAAAACAATAACAGCTCTATATGAAAAGAAGGTGAAAAGGCAGCTTCCTCAGCAGCACACGCCCAAGAAATGAGCTTTGCTTTGCTTTCTTGGAGCTGCTGACATGAGTCCGGCACAATTCAGTAGCACCTCAAAGCAGCAGCCAGGTATTTTTTTAAAACTTTACGAGCTCCATAATGAAAGCAGCAGTCGGCATCCCCTGTGCCAGAGTGCTCCAAACCTGCCTGTGATGGAATGTACTGATAAAGGGCAATATTTCCTTGCAGACTTGGTTTGAGACATAAATTTAAATATTGCTAATTTCCAGTATCGGCCTCAGCAAGAAACTTTACCTGTTAGTGATCCATCTGTGAATGGGGGCAGCTCTTCCTGGCCTTGAATGTCTCATTAGACAACACGCTCCTAGACTTTGTCTCCCAGTCTCTAAGTGGACCACTGATTTCTCTGAAAGCACAGTAAAACAGCTGACAATCCATTTGTTTTAATGAGACATGGCAGCCTGGTGCGTTAGGAATATGGAAATGTAAGATTTTGATGTGGTTAGTGTGTAACAACACAGCAGAACTCTGCTTAGTTCTGAACTGTTTGCCTTGAGACTGAAATTAATTCTTTAAGTAAGAAAAGGATTCTTAGAATAATCTGATGGTTTGAAAGTCAGCATTTTGCTGCCTTTTATGAAGTAAATTTAAAGTTGGGCATGTGGATAAAGTGTGAGTGACCAAGATGACTGAATTGCAGGAGACAAACTCTAATTTATAGTATCTTCAGGAAAACTTCTTAGAAAGAGAAGGTAAAAAATCTTCACAAATGTAATTTCTTTCTCCCACCAGATATTACAAGAGAAGAGAATCGTAGCTCAAATCTTACAAGAATAATCTCTTTAGAATCTAAAAAGTCACTTGGACATTATCTATGCCAAGACTGAATCGCCTCTAACTTGTACTAGCTATAGTCAAAAGTATAACAGACAACAACACATCTTGCTCAGTGATAAACATTCACATGTGAAACAAAACCAGGGCTCTGAGTCACTGTTTAGCTTTCTCTCCCATGATCTCAAATTAACCCCATGAACAGTTATCCCTACAAATTATTTGTTTCATGCTTTGAACCCTAACATACCCTGTGCTGCTCATGCAGGAAAAAGAAGGGATGGCTGCAGGACCAGATACTGATGCAAGACACAAGCTCCTCTCTCACATCAGCCACCTCTGTAGTTTGTGTCAACCACTGACTTACAGTGCTGTGTATGCCAACAGGAGAGAGAAAAACCCAAAACAAAACCAAAGCCCAAGACCCTCTGGAGACTTCAACAGAGAAGGAGCAAATATAATTAATCCAGAGTAATGATGTTGCATTTAGTTTATCAGATCAATTCAACTCATGGAGGCTACTAGAGCCTGTGTATTTTGACTGTCTTTTAAACAGGGTCTCTGCTTGTGGCCATTTAGTGTCACCCTCACTCTTTCATCTGGAAGAAAACTTCAGCCATCCTGGGTGGACAGATATATGTCCACTCTCAGCTGTCCAAATATTACAGCTGGCTTGTGCTGGGCCTGAGGAACTAAAACTTTTTGCATTGTCCTTTCTGACATTGCTTCCTGGAGGCCTTTGAGATCTCAAAATCTCCAGGGACTTTAAGAACAGCTACAAGATTACAGATCTTGTCTGGCCCTTTTATGTCTGATTGTACTTAATGTTTTTTAAAATGTATAAAAGACACTGTACTATTGGGTGCCATCCCCCAAAACCATGCATATGCTTTTGAAGAACTTCAGTCAGGGGAGTTGATTTTGTCCCTTTATGCTGCTCTAGTGAAATCCCATTTCGATCACTATATCCAGCTCTGGGGTTCCCAGCACAGGAAGGACTTGTTGGAGTGAATCCACAGGTGGCTCTGAAGATGATCAGAGGTTGGAGCAGCCCTCCTACAAAGACTGGCTGAGAGTGTTCAGTCTGAAGAAGAGAAGGCTCCAGGGAGACCTTATTGCAGCCTTTCAGTACACAAAGGGGGCTTATAAGAAAGATGGGAACAAATGTTTTATCTGAGCCTGTTGCAATAGGACAAGAGGTAATTGTTTTAAACAAAAAAATGTTGATTTAGATTAGGTATAAGGAAAAAATTTTTTACAGTGATGATGGTGAGACACTACCACAGGCTGCCCAGAGAGAAGGCGGATGGTGGATCCTCATTTCTGGAAATATTCAAGGTCAAGTTGGATGGGGTCTGAGCAACCTGGTCTAGCTGAAGATGTCCCTGCTCATTGCAGGGATGTTGAACTATGGCCTTTAAAGGTCTCTTTCAATCCAAATCATTGTATGATTCTACATTTGTAATGGAATATGAAATGCAGTGCAAGGAGACAGCACTGGCTGATAGCACGACAGTAGATAACACAAAAAAAAGCTATGCCTGGACAACACAGTTGAGTCCCATTAGCACTGTCTGTATACTGATAACAGCATCTTCAGAGCTAATTTCACAAAGGCAGTTTTTAAACATTCCTTTTATGTATTTAGGCTTGTATGAGTCACAACTTGTGCTCAGTTAAACTTTCTCCTCATTGCTTAACATCAGGGATAATGACAGTGCCTGGTTCTTTACATAGAGATCTCAAGTTCTTCATCTGGAGATCTCGAGTCACTTGATGTGTGGGCGAGTTGAGGCATCAGAGGTAAAGCCATATGCCCAAAATCACTTAGCAGGCCACAGGCAAGGTTGGAAGAGGCACCCCGTCCTGGCCTTTGCTAGCTGGACAATCCGAGTTCAGATAATCCTTCTTTTAACACAGTTTGTGCTGCAACTGGTAAAATGAAAAAAAGAAAAAAAAAAAAAAGGAGGGGCGGGGGGTAAAATAAAAACTTCATAGTTACATTGCCAAGACCTATATAAATAGCACAAAACCATAGAGATGTATGCCTACTGCAATCATCATTGTTGTCCCAAATAACCAGTATGAAAGTCAAGTAGCCTTCTGGGATAATCTGTTTTAGTTCTCTAACAATTATGTAGGTCAGTCTCTATTACAGCATTTGGAGGAATAGTTGGTTCTAATGTTCCTGAGCTTCATCTTGTGTTGATTTTTCTAGAAAAAACTTCTCTATTCCTCTGGTTAATTAAAAGAATTTAAACAGATTTCCAATTAATTAAGATGCTATGTGCCAAGTTCAATGATCAAAGGTTGCCTTTGCTACACCAGAGTACCTGTACCCTATGCATTCATATTTACACATCCATGACCTTTTTATGATTAGTTGATGGTATGCAAGCATCAGAAGAGTATATTCATGTGGATGTCCCAGGCTGTACAGTCCACCCTTTTGTGGGATAAGCTGCTTTTGTGGGATGGCTGTATTTACTGACTTTTAAATTAGGCATGCCCACCAAGACTTGGGTATTTTGTTGCACTATGGTAGTAACCCATGTTAAAGCAGAGGCATGGTCACAACTTCTCCAGTATGAGAGTCAGGGTGTCTGTGATGCTCACTGTGAAGGCTGGGAACTGTCTTGTAGCCTGGTTTATAGTGAAGAAATATGAGGTACAGCTTCCTCCCTCATACCTGCCATGCTTGACGTTTTTCAACTGGCAGGCAGCTTCCCACTCAGAATGCAAAATTGGATTGTTTTGTTTAACTGTTGTGGTATGGCTCTTATCTTTCTTTGTGTGCTAAGTAAGATGTTTAGGTATCAACTCTGGGCTTGGCCAAGGCCTGAAAGCTGCACGTTGTTGCCTTTGGAGTCCCTACATCATCTCTGGATAAAGTGCTTCCACAGACATGAACCGACTCTGATAGCTCATGGTGCTCTGCATTGTCCGTATCCCTCATTTGGGTTGCTTTGTGAGTCCTGAGATAAGATACATCTTTATGCTGATGTATGTGGGCTAGACATAAAGACTGCTCTGGGGGTGAGTTACAGCATTTCAGGACGGTTTCTGCATGTGACAGTGGGTCCATGGACTGATCAGCAATACCCCACATCACCGGTGGAGTGACTTCAGTGAGGATATTCTGGCTGGGAGCATCAGTTTCAGTAGTCAGAAAATCAAATTAGTCTGAGGAAAAGAAGTCAATTAATCTGCTCAATTTCTCCCCCTCCTCCCCGAATTTTGTAGAATCTGTAAGCACAGACCTTGCGCAAGGGGATTGCATTTCACACCTAATGTGCATAATTACATCTTGCACACAGTTTATTAATGGATCTATAATCACAGAGTAGGTTGTATATACATAATGGTGGTGTTTGATTATACTGCAGCAGCCATAGATCAATGGATACACAGGAGCCTGGCTTGTTAGTGTCTCACATGTGTGAAGCATAGAGAACAATGTAACACCGGTGCCACGCAGTTGTTCATCAAATGCTGCTACCTAGGGGAAACTAGAGGTTTTAAAGGCATGGTAGAGAAGAGTTTTAGAAAGAACAGTACATAACACGACTTGGCATTGAAGAAAGCTCCCTTTCTCAAGAACATTCCATCTGTAAATCTTTCAGTAGCGTTCTGTCTCAATTATCAATGTGCTGTAAACACATTAGATCTTATTTTGGAAAGACGTCTGTTCTGAGAATTCAGTATGAAAGCAACATGCCTACAAGCTTGACCATTTCTGTTTTCTGAAGGTGACTCACTCAGAGGACTGATGAACAGCCTAAGTTCTTGTGAATCAACAGACGAGGGATTTGCAGACTGAGCTAAGTCTATTAACATCTGGGCAGCCTGAGCCATACTGCAATGGTTTGCAGAGATATCACGGAGATGCCTTTGGGTAGCAGTTGTATTTGGTTATGCACAAAGAAAAAGGTTCTAGCTTGTCTTGGTGTGTTGATGGTATAGTGCTAAAAGCAAAAGAAAAAAAAGTTTGGTGAGCTGCAGAATTCCCATGAGATTGTATCCCATCTCTAACACGATAACCTCAGCTTTTCCTCTCATGTCCCCCAGCTACCACCTGCAAAGCTGCCTCTGATCTATGTTGACTGTCTGGCCGGTGGCCAGTGACTCTGGCCAAACAGGGTAAATAACTGTGGAAATTACGCTCTAGCCTTTCTTGCAGCAAAGACATTAATTTGTGTGCCTCTCCTCTGTCTAGCTAGGAACAAAAAAACCCAGAAGCTTCTCTGTCTTTAAGACCTGAATTGCCTCGTTAAGTGTTGGGGGCTGTATGGAATAGAGAAAGGAAGAGCTGATGCAATTTTATAGCTTTCCTTAATGAGAAAACAGGCCCAAAGTAAGTTTCCTCCCAGATATATTCATTTCAATATACAGGAATCAGTTCCCTTTTACTAAAAAGATATTCTTCAGAGCAAAAGCTCTTTATTTGTGAGGGTCAGCTTACTACAGAGAAACTGGACAAATTCAGAAGAATAATATGATCCTGTTGTCACTATGTTCCATCTCACCACTTCCAGCTATCCTGTTTCTGCATCAGCCAACTGAGGCAACAAACAGAGGCAATGTCTGATCTCTTAGACTTTCTAATAATATTGACTCACTTTATTCAAAATAAAAACTTTAGAAAGATGGAAACTCCGGGATAACAAATGTTAAACAAAGAGTTGCATGGGAGAAAGCAATCAAACTTGATGTTGTTTCTAAAGTCTTGAAAAATATATGCCAAGGTCAAAACACCGAACTTGCTGGGTGATTATGTCTCCTGTTTCTTTTTTTAGGGCTTTAAAACTCTCATCTTGCTTTTGGCCTTGATATTTTATTTTTTTTTTCAAAGAGTGGTTTGGAAGAAGGCAGAGTCAGTTCAGGGGTTGAGGAGGTGGAACTGGGTGAGGTACTAGCAAGTAGTGAAAGATTATTGGAGGTTAAGAGAGCAGATTTCTGCCTTATGAACTTGGCAGTTCTCCTGCAGGCCTACAGTCTTGGTATTGATCTTGCTGTAAGATGAATAATGATATGGATTTCTTTTTTTTAAATGTCTTATTTTGGGACCTTTTAAATGTACCTGACATTCATGAGAATTTTGCTTAAGGGTTGGTATTAATCTAAATGAATCAAGATAATACATAACATTTTATGTTTTCAATCTCAGTGTATGTTCTTTTCAGATTTGGTTACTACTGAGAAAACCTTTTAAAACAGTTCTTTCAGTGCTTTTACCTTCTGAATTTACCCATATATCTGCATTACAGTAACATTCCAAAAATCAGAAGATACAGCTTTAACACATACTAAGTTATTGCCTAAATCTGCAGTTTCTCATTGATCAGAAATGTATTAAGCTTCTCACAGTGTATTTTCTACATTTAGAAAAAAAGTCTAGTTTGTTTTTATGAAGTCTGTGCAATTAGCTAAGGGATACAGACACCCAATTTTTTTATTAATTTGCTCATACTTGATTCAGATCATGCCTTCTGGCTAACCTTAGCATTGCTGTCTTCAATTTGCATGACTACGTGTAAAGTTAAAGTTGTAATACTGAGAGATTAGAAAACCTCATTTCTTTATCAAAAGATCTAATACGCTCTAATATTTTTATGTTGGCAATAGGTATTGTTATAACCCAACTGTTTTTTGGCTCGTGCAGCCATCCTTGTGATACTAAAAACCTGGGAGAGTGGTGGTAGGAGAAAAATCACAGTCACAGAATATTCTGAGTTGGAACAGACCCACAAGGATCATGGAGCCCAATTCTTACTGCTGCACAGGACATGTTCAAGAATTACAGCATGTACCTGGGAGCGTTGTCCAAATTCTTCTGGATCTCTGTCAGTCTTGGTGCTGTGACCACTTTCCCTGGAGAGCCTGTTGCAGTGCCCAACTGCGCTCTGAGTGAAGAACCTTTTTCTAACATCCTCATCCTAAACCTCCCCCGACACAACTTCGGGCTATTTCCTCGGGTCCGGCCACTGGTCACCAGAGATCAGTGCTTGCCCCTCCATTCCCNTTGCCTAAATCTGCAGTTTCTCATTGATCAGAAATGTATTAAGCTTCTCACAGTGTATTTTCTACATTTAGAAAAAAAGTCTAGTTTGTTTTTATGAAGTCTGTGCAATTAGCTAAGGGATACAGACACCCAATTTTTTTATTAATTTGCTCATACTTGATTCAGATCATGCCTTCTGGCTAACCTTAGCATTGCTGTCTTCAATTTGCATGACTACGTGTAAAGTTAAAGTTGTAATACTGAGAGATTAGAAAACCTCATTTCTTTATCAAAAGATCTAATACGCTCTAATATTTTTATGTTGGCAATAGGTATTGTTATAACCCAACTGTTTTTTGGCTCGTGCAGCCATCCTTGTGATACTAAAAACCTGGGAGAGTGGTGGTAGGAGAAAAATCACAGTCACAGAATATTCTGAGTTGGAACAGACCCACAAGGATCATGGAGCCCAATTCTTACTGCTGCACAGGACATGTTCAAGAATTACAGCATGTACCTGAGAGCGTTGTCCAAATTCTTCTGGATCTCTGTCAGTCTTGGTGCTGTGACCACTTTCCCTGGAGAGCCTGTTGCAGTGCCCAACTGCGCTCTGAGTGAAGAACCTTTTTCTAACATCCTCATCCTAAACCTCCCCCGACACAACTTCGGGCTATTTCCTCGGGTCCGGCCACTGGTCACCAGAGATCAGTGCTTGCCCCTCCATTCCCCCTCACGAGGAAGTTGTACATTGCAATGAGGTATTCAGGTATAATTGAGGGATGTATAAAAAAAATTAATTCAGGGACAGGTGATGTGCTGTGCTCTTTGAATTAGCTCCCGTAAAAGGCCCGTTTGTGAAGACAAAGAATCAAGAGTACAGGCTGCTGCGTTTTTAGCATGAAAGCGAACTTTTCAAGAGCTGGTGAAGCGAAGTGCTGAGTGCCTTTTTTTATTCTCTAGACTGACACCGCGGCTTCAAGGACACGGAGCAGCCCCGCTGTGCATCCTGAGGTGGCGGCGGCTGCTGCTGCTCCCCCCGGGAACAGGTCCCCGCCTCTGTGCGTGTGCGGCTCGGCAGGAGAAGAGGCTCATGCTCCGGGTTTGGGGCGGCAGCCGGACAGTCTTCTGGACCCTCTGTCAGCGGCGGGGCTCCGGGTCCATCCCTGGGGCTCCGGGGCCATCCTTCGGGCTCCGGGACCACCTTTGGGGGTCCCGCAGTTCACCCCCCGGCAGGTGCGGGGGGCGGCCGAGTCCCCACTGGGAGGGGAGCGCGCCCCATCGCCAGGGGGGGAGGCTGCTCCGCTCGGAGCCGGGGAGCCCCGGGGGGAAGGAGGGGGCGACACCCCGAGGGGGCCGCGACCCCCTGAGGGGGCTCCGAGTCCCCGCTCGCCCCGCTTCCCGCCCAGCGCGGCGCATGCGCGGCGCGGGCGCTGGAGTTGT
>VXBA01002947.1:68059-113769 GCA_013399895.1 Serilophus lunatus | reverse complement strand
ACACACACACTGCTCCCAGTTACTGCTCCTCCCTGCCTCCTGCCAAGAGGTTTCTGTTCATACCTACACGTGACCCTGGCTCAAATAATCTGTTATCATGATGTTCCTGATCCAAGATCCCTCTAAGTTAAAAATCTTCCACAGCCTTGATAAAGTGAGAGTTAACTTGTAACTGTGTCTGTGCAGGAGGTGACAAAATGGTTAAGTGAGAAAATAATAAAGATATTGCTTCCTCTCTTAAGGATCTTCTGTCTCTAATTTAATAGTTCTGAGCTTTCTAAAGCATTTGCCAACACAGTTTTCTCACTTCAGCTGGGCACAGCTTGTGACCTCCATCTGAGCAGTGTCAAATCTCAACCCAACACATTTGTGAGTGTACAAATAAAAACTTGTTTTCTTCCTCTCAGCTTTCTGGACACCAGTTTTCCAAAGCAGCCTTGGCCCAGCCTTTCCAACCCGAGTCCCAGCTGGGATGGGATGGTGCTTTGGAAGCCCCTGCCCAGCCAGGAGGGAGCCTGTCCCAGCCCCGCCGCCTGCGCTGAGCTCCCCGCAGCAGCACCAGACATGGGGCAGGGAGGAGCTGCACACTGCATCTGAAAACAATCCTGCTGGCTGGGAACAACCTAGGCACGACACATCCCAGGGCACTTTGCCCATGGGCACAGGGAAACCTCCCTGAATCACAAAGGACAAGGTGGGATCAAGAAGGCAAGAGGACAAACCTCACCCACAAAAAAAAACCCAAATAAATTTTTTAAAAAATCAGTAAATCCCAGATTATTCCCATTGAAACAGGAGCAGGACCCCTCTCTGCTTTCCTCCCCAAGGAACCCTGAACCCTGACATTCTCCTCGTGTTGCTCTGCCTTGACTCAACAGTTTGAATAATTCCAGTATTTTACCCTTATGTGGGAACCTGCTGGAAGAGGCATCAGCACTTCTGCACAGACCTGAGGAAAACCTCCCACGTTTCCCACACAGGGGAATTTGGTGGGGTTTATTCCCTGCACGGGCTGAAGAAGAGGGAACTCCTGATTCCTCTCCCCTGGGCAGGGCTGTGGCAGCAGCGCCCTGTTCCACACAAACCGTGCAGGGATCCAGACCTCAGTGTGCCTCAGAGGAATCCGTAGGGGCCTGGTGAATGTGGGGAGCAGGATTCCAGTATCCTGCAGGCTGATGGTGTCTGCAGGTCTACACTGTGCTGGCAGAGACTGGAACAGCCACACTCCAGGAGAAGCCCTTCATTGTCCCTCCCCGCAGCAAATGGGTGTTTGTGTGCACAAGTGGGAGCTGCCACCAGCCGTTACCACGTTCTTGTGTTGTTAACTGTGGATAAGCAGCAAGGCTTTGATAAAGTTTGCAAAAGCATAATTAGTCCTACAGGCAAAATATTTTCCAATTTCAAATGCTGCTTCCCCAGCTGCACTTTTCAGATTTATGATTTCAAAAGCAGCTGATCTCAGCCTCTACTGAAGCTCAAGATTTGGGGGGTTTGGGCTTAATGACATTCAAAAATCTTATTAAAATAGAGGCACAGAGNAATGACATTCAAAAATCTTATTAAAATAGAGGCACAGAGACATGCAGTACATGTTCCTCCATTCTCTTTGTTGTGTGCATCTGTCACCATCTAACGAGGGGACAAGAGAGGAGAGGAGAGGAGAGGAGAGGAGAGGAGAGGAGCAGCAGTTGTGCATCTCACTGCCCAGGTCTGGCTGCAGGGAGGCTGAGCAGAGCTCTCACCCAGAGCTCAGCAGACGTGAGGACAGCAGTGCTGACACGGTTCAGTGCCATAAGGATGGAAAGTCCCCAAAAGCCAGAGCTTTTGTGGCTGTAAGGTCCCAGGCTGTCACTCACAATCAGGCTCCTGGTGCAGAAACAGGCTGCCACAGTGGGCTCGTTTTCAAACAGATCCAATATTTTGCTGCTTAGCTTGACTTTTAGATTTATTTCCCAGTTGATTCACCCGTAACAGCTTCCCTTGTACTCGGGACTGGCATTCCTGGGCTCCAGCAGCAGTGCAGTCTCTGCTCAGGTGCTGCTGAAACAGTCAGTACGTTTTTATTTATTTTACCCCCTTAAAATGTCAAGACATAATACAGCTTCAGCCCCAGCTCAGCTGCTGCAGTGCAAGAGCTCCAGAGATGTTTGCCAAAGCCACTTCTTCACAGCCATGGCTTAAATCCAGCCATGGGGAGAGGAGACCTTCCAGGGAAAACTCCCCCAGCACTGGTGTGGCTGCTCAGGGATGCTGAGCACCCTCAGGGTCCAAACAAGCTTCTTTTAGAGCTGAAAAGCAGCATTTTTCCAAGGGTGGTGGGATGGGGATGGAGCTGATGTTGATTCAATTCTTAATGTGCAGAATTGGAAGCTCCTTCATTTTAATTTTGTATCAGGTTAATAGTTTCTTTTCTCAGTTGCATCTGAACAGACATTTCTGTGCCCATTCACTGGCTTCTTCCTACACAGTTGCTGCACTCTGGGTTATAGTAATTCCCTGTGTTTCACATTGGGGATTCTCTGCATGTTTGAGAGAGCAAATGCTGAGTTTGGCTGTGCCCACTGGATATTTTAATTCAAGCAATGCCCGTGACCCTGGCTCATCCCTGGGCCTGGCAAGTGCTGCTTTCCAGAGCAAATACTAGAATGTGTCCATTGTTGTCCTGGCCAGATTTCTTTCCTGTGCCAGCTGATGGAAACAGCAATTTCTTTTGAAAACCAAATTTATCTCTGAATCCCACAGCTGTTTCTTTGTCCCACCTGCAGCACAGCCCCAGGCCCAGCAGTGTCCCTGCCCCATCTCAGCCCCGGGGGTTCCACATGGCCACACCTGCACAGCAGGTGGACAGACGGACAGGGAAGGCTGTGCTGGGGAGGGGGTGAACACCAGACAAGGAACAGAGTGCAGGAGTGTTCAAACCAAGGGAAGCCTGGAGAAAGCAGAAACCTGGACAGATGTTACCCTAAACCAGCACATGGATCCCAGTGCAAATAATCCACACTCCTCTGCTCCAACAAAAGAAAGCATTGGAATGGCTCCATAATTATTGCATTAACGTGCTCATGTGCTACTGAGGGTTTATTCATCATCACTCCAGGGTTTTATAAGGCAAACCCAATACCTGTCACCATTCCTCTACCACAAATCCCAATCATTTGGGAGCAGTTTAACCAACCACAGCAGGAATGGAGCAAGCCAATGGTTGGGAACAGCAGAGCCTTTAGCAGCTGCACAGATTTTCCATCAGGCTGTGCTGGGCTCCAGTGCACTCCTCCATGTCCTGCAGCAATGCCCCCAGGGATGTGACGGTGCCACAGCAGGTAAAACCTTTGCTTATTTTTTTCATTTTCTATTGTGACCTCCAGGATGTCCTGGAAGTCTGGAAGCACCTCCAACAGCCTTTTGTTATGGAAGTTCCTTCCTTGCAGGGATAAAGGTGTTTCCTCAGGTGTGACAACGAAGGGGCTCCCTCGAGGCAACTGGAAAGCGATTTGGAGGGAGGAGGTGAGGCAGTGTCCTGCTCTGGTCTGCTCACTGAACCAACAGAGTGTCTGGTGCTGCTCCCTGTAGATCAAACATTTCATAAAGTAAAACAACCAAACGTTTCCAGGAGCAAACAGAGGCAAACATTGTAGCAGACACGGCAGAAACAGCAAAGATAACAAAACTGGCGTTTTTATTCCATCCCGGAGGGCTGTTTAGTTTGGGCACAGCTCCTCACCCAGACCCTCGGGGGGGCCCTGCCCCAGCGAGGGCAGGGGACACACCGGTGGTCCCACAGAATCCAGGCACCCACTGGGAGCTGCTTTCCCCAAATCCCATCTTTGGCCTTGCCAAGAGCAGCGCTCAGTGGTGAGGCCGTGGCTCTGCCCTTGCTGGTGCCGTGCTGGGATGCTGCTGGTGCCCAGCACTGGGGGCAGGGAGAGGCAGGTGGGGAACCCGAGGAGCCCCAGGGCTGCACTGGCCACTCCTCACACACCCTGCCAGGGCCAGCTCTGGGTGCAGAGGAGCTGGCTGCTCGTTTTTATGGAAATGACTTGGAAAATGACAGCTCATTGAGATATTTATTGGCAGTAATTACTCGAATGGAGGAACAAAGACAGTAAATTTGGTTCTTCAGGAAATTAGTGCTGATTTGCAGCATGAATAAATATAAACACCACGTCTTCTCCTAGGCTCAGCAATAACCCAGAGACAATCCTGCCCAGCCCTGCCACCAGCACCGAGCTCCAGGAGGGCCCCAGGGGCTCCCAGGGATCATTCCTGGGAAGGATTCACACCTCGATAACAAACAGTGTTAGAAGGGCCTGAACTCTCTGGTTTCACAGGCACTTAAGGAGCTTAGAGGAAATTAAAGCATATTATAGATATATGAATTATAAGGAAGGAATATTAAAGGATCTTTCCTCCATTATGTTGCACAATTACTTTAATTCCTCTCCAAAGGCAAGAGGCTTAGTGTGATCCCAGAAAATCACTGTGGAGTGTTGGTAGGGAGCACCAAAGTGGGGTCAGGGCTGAGCCCTCCAACACCAAGCCCCAGATTAGCACTGACTGCTGCCCCTGGGCTGGTGGCTGAGCCAGGAGGGAGGGCATGAGGGAAAGAGGGAAGGAGAGAGGGAGAGATGGTTCACCAGCACGGGCTCAGCACCTGACCACCCGTGAGCCCACAAACACAGACTCACACCAGTGAGAGCCTCTGTTCTCAATCCACAAAACCATTGTAGGAAAAGACCCAAAATTCAAGGTGCTCCTCCTCTTCCTCTTCTTCCTCCTCCTCCTCCTCTCCTCCTCAGTTTCATGGCCTCTCATTTCCTACACGTTTAAGGCCACCTTCTAATTATGCACACAAGACAAATGCAACATCTAATAGGACAGAGTTGAAGACAAACAGATGCAGAAGGGAAGGTCTTAAATCTATTCATTAAATATCCATATGGTCCAAAATATAAATACCTCCTTTTGAAAAGAACAGATACCAGGCCTTCTAGGCAGAAGAATGAATGTTGTAGGAGTGAATGTATGTTACAGGAGTATCACATTCTTACCAAGTAGCTTATGTGACAACAAAAAGGAAAGGCACTGAGCCCAGTGGGAACTGGGATTGCTCCCAGAGCACCCACAGGACGTGGGATGCTCCCAGCCTTGGTGGTCACTGAGGCCCAGACCCAGATGTGGTGCCGTGGCTGTACCACAGCTGGAAGCAAAGCTGGTGTGACTGACAGGAGCAGTAAGTTCTTACTGCAGATTTCCAGCTGGGAATTTATTCCTGAGTAAATGGTAAGTAAAAATTTTGACTTTGGACTCATGAATCTGTGATGATCAGCAGCCTTAATCATGAAGATAAATTTGTGAGCATGTCAAAATATTTATGGAGAAGAGTCAAAGAATTAAAGAATGCACAGTGATTTCTTAGGTCCTCAGACTGAGGCCTTAAGATTCAGTTTCATTTGAGTTTCAATTATAAGATTTTATTCTTGGTATTAATTCCCACTGTCATCTGAAATCTAAAGATTTGATGTAGTAAGATTCAGTTGTGGTGGGAAATAGAAGCTTCCCTGCCATACACATTCAGTAAAGGACACGTTTCTAGTATCAAACAGTAGAAATATTAGCAAATATTATACAAAGATTACCAGAAATTGTAGAAATATGGCTTTATATAAAAAAATTAATGACCTTGCATTAGTTGAACTTCCACTCACATTGTTGGCTGTTTTTACTTCTTTCTGTCACCTTCAAATCCTTTTTTAGTTGCTGATATGGATTTGCCCCTCCTGAGACGCTGGGTTTGTGCCCAGCTCACCAAGCTGCTGCCCTCCCTTCCCTTGTGCCTGCCTGGGGCTGCAGTCTCTGCTCTGGGGACATCCCAGTCATCTGGTTGTTGTGATTCCTTCCCTGAGCAGCTGTAAATCCTCCCCCACAGCCTGGATTCCCAGCCAGCAGTGGCCTGTGTGGCCAGTCTGAGGCCAGGACTGCACAGGGCAAGAGGCACCAAGGGAGCTGTTCAGTGACCTGCCTTCACTTGCTCACCCTCTGCTCAGGTCCTGGAGTCACTGTCAGTGTAGAGCTCAAGAAAACCAGAATCCTTAGAAGCTAAAAAGTGAAAGCAGAAATCAGAGAGTGGAGCTGCTTTCAAGTGCAGACAAAAAGGAACAACAACTCCAGTCCCAGCTCTCTGCAGGACACGGGGAGTTAAGATCCACCTTTCCCTCTGCTCCCCCAGGCCAGCACCACAGCACACCCTGCACTCCTCAGATCACCTCCAGCCAACGGGAGGGATCAGCCCCTGGATGATGCCTTCCAAAGGGAAGCCCACCCAAGAGAGATGAGCACCAGGATGAGGACGGTCTGTCAGGATGGAAGCACCAAACCATGGGTTTGCTCTCCAGGCTGGGCTGGTGCCTTCCCTCACTCCCACAGCAACGTGCTGGGAGCCCCTTGCCCTGCAAGTGTCGATGCCCAGGGCATGGGGACCCACTCTGGGGCTCTGCTACACTGTGATCCTCAGCACAAGATCTGCTCCCACTGCCCCAGGAGTGCAGAACTTCTTCTTGTTTCTACCCTGGAAGGGAGCGTGGTCCCCCTTCATTCTTGGGTGTCAGTTCACAGGGTGTCTCTGGAATGCTGGAATGTAGGAAGGCAGGGCCCAGCCATGGAACAGGAACCCCAAGAGTGGGGCAGGAGGGGAGGCCAGGAGGAGGGACCACCTGGCAGCAGACACTGGCTCCAACGTGGATTATAACAAAGTCATCAGTTTTGTGTTTGGGGTATGAAGACATGATCCTGACAACAGCACAAATAAATTGGTTGTCTCATACAAAAACATTCCTGAAAATTTTATATTTACATGGCAACCAGCTTATTATATTTACATGAACATCTGCTGCAGGTTCACTAAAATCTTTAAAACAGATGGACATGAAGAAAGAGCTGGTAATTAACAAAGCTATATGTTGATTAAATCAGCATGTGGTTAATTTTAATGATTACGGATCTTCATTGGGGTACATAAGACTTCTCAAAATCAAATCCACTTTAGCTGACATGTTGATGAGCCACAGAGCTGCAGACATCAGAGCTGCTCACCATGAGCTGCAGTGCCATGGCACCATGGATGGCTGGTGACACTCTGCACCCCCCTGCGAGGTCAGGGACCCATCCTGCTTCCAGCAATACTAATTGGAGCAAGAAATCGTGGGTCCATAGCCAGGACAGGCTGCTGTGAGCATCCTTTGGGGCTTGGACATAAAACTTCACCAGATCAGTTAGTTTCCAAGCAGAGCACCCTTTCAGAAACCACAGACCAACCTCCATGGAGACACTTTGGAGACGAGAAGCCAACCAGCAGCTCCAGTGGGATGCTCCCAAATAATCCTCCCCGTACCCAAAGCTTCCAGCTTTAGATCTCCTTATATCCCTGTCACTCAGTTGATCAGCTCTCTGCTGTCAAACTTCTGCTCTCCATGCTCATACCCACAGACCAAGCCCTCCTCGCCCATCCCCTTCCCAAGCTCAGCAGACTGACCCCCCAGAGCCTCCTGGTGCCCAGCAGACACCACACAGGCAGCCCGTGGCTCTCCTCCTCTACTGCATTTCCCATCTCACTAAAAAAAAGTCAGTCTGATGTACTGGTTCTATTCTCCATACCTGCAAGCTGATTGACACTAATTGGAATGCATTCTAATTAATTATTCATTAATCAAGTCTCATATCAGCTCTTCTGTTTTTGTGCCCAACCACATCACAACACTGGGATCAGTGGTGTGCTCCCAGCCCTGGACGTGCCCATGTTCACTCATGGCTCCTCCAGCAGGGACCCAAACCTTGCTCCTGCCCCTCCTGCCCACCCCTGCCCTGGCCCTCGGAGCCCAGACAGGACACAGCACGTCCCCACTGTTTAATGGCCAGTTCTACTAGTGAGAGAAAACAAGAGTTTCTGCTTTGCAATAAAAAACAAATCAACTGGGAATAAATTTGTGACTGGATCTTCTGTCACCAACACCAACAACTACCCCAGAACCAAGACAAGAGGAAGCAAAGCCACAGATCTGCACTTAGACCACAACATATTGCAACAGCCCTGGGCAGATGTGCAGTGCAGCACTGTGGGATAGTCACTGTCAGCAGGGCCAGGATGGTCAGCAGCTCCGAGGCCAAGGGCTCCATCTCCACCCCTCGTGGTGACACAGCCAGGGAGTTCCAGCAGAGCTGGAAGAACAAGCCAAACAACCCAAACAGAATCAATGTTCACAGTGCAGGTGCTTTGAGGTTTGATAAGCCTGAAGTAGAACAGCTCCGACAGACTCATGGGTCCAGCCTGGTGTTACACTAATTACACCAAACCAATTCACCAAACTGCAAACTTCTGAGTCAGAGCCATGAAAACCTCCTGTAAATATCAGTCACTGGGACCCAAATGCTTCAGCACAGGAAGGACCGGGATCATCACGACAGCTTCCACCCCACTGCTAGTGACACCACTGCTGGAGTGACCACCGAGGGGCTGGACCAGGGCAGTGCCACTGCTGGGCACTCCTGCACTGATCCAGCCAGGTACTTGAGGAGCATTATCCTTCCTGCAAACATCTAGAAACAAACATCACCTTTCACCAGTTCAAAAGCAGCACTCTGCAGACTCACTGCAGAAACACCCAGTGATTCCTGTGTGAAGTTTGCTCCTGTAAACAACAGGATTTCACAGAACATTAAATCCCATAGTTTTATCAAAGAGGAAACACACAAAAGCAGGCTAATCTCTAAGCAAGTAGACAACTCTGATTAAAAGAAAAAGGACTTTAAAAAACCCTCTAAAATGCTAAACTGAGCCATCTCAGATAAGAGACGCTGCCATATGCTGCGACATCCCTTCGCTGACAGTCACAGGGATCAACAAAACATTGTCGGGAATTATTCCAGTTAGCACGGGTGATACTGCACAGATTAGATTCATTAAACCAGTAAATCCCAAGCATGGATCAAAAGCACCCAAGACAGAGAAAGAAAGTCAGTGGAAGCTGGGAAGTGCTGCCAGGAAGGTTTTGCAAAGGCCCCAGCAGCCCTGCAAGGCTGGCATGGACCAAGACAGAAACAGAGGGAGCAGAGAAGGTGCCAGGTAACCCTGGCTGTGGGGTCTGACTGGCACCGACCCCCAGAGCTGCCCCTGCCCCTGCACAGCCACCAGGACCTGCAGCACCCACTGGCACCGTGCTGGGGAAGGGGTCAGTGGCCCCATCTCAGGTCTTGCCCCACCCAGGAAGGAGCCATCCAAACTCCTTGTCCTTTACAATATACTTTAAAATACAGTTTAAAATACACTTTCTACCAATACACTTTAAAATCCAAGGGAGGATGTGCATTGTAACTCTTTGCACAGCATCCTCCTGGCACTGGAAAGGAAAGGTTGGCACATTAATGACAACCACGAGTGACACCACTTTGGGAAATCAGCAAACCAGCAAAAGGATTAATCACACCAGTATCATCACAGGGAACACCAATGTGGGCACAGACACCCAAAAAATTTCAGGAATAAACCTGTGGAACTTATTGCCAATGGATATTGCTGAGAACAAACATTTAACAAAATTCAGGAAACATGGATACGTAGATCAGTGCCAAGGAGGAACACTTATTTCATCTTGATTTTATGGAAGAGGATATAAACCCCTTTGCAATAGCACAGAAACTCACTAAGGAGTTCTCCTATGGAAAAAGGTTTCCATGATGACCCTTTATTTCTGTGTCTTCTGAAGTGTCTGAGCCTGGTAAATTATGGAAGAAAGAATAAAAAAAGGGATGGATCGTTAGTCTGGTATCCTGCATCACTCCCCAAACTTTTGAGTAATAAGATGAGACTTAACTGGGGAAAAATGAAACCTATTAAGCAAGGGGGGAAAGCACATATTGGATAGGAAATGGGAACCCAGAAAAGCAGTAAAGCTGCAGACCTTGGGGCTGGGTTGGACGGTAAATTAGAAATGAAAATGCAATCGAATTTGGCAGCCCAAAAGGTCAATGCAATTTGGAACTGTATGTGCCAAGACTCCCATCACTGAGCAGGGGGATAGAGCCTATTACCCAGTTTTAGATTTAAGCAGCTTGAATAAGTTTCAAATAAATATCCAAACATTTGGATGCTTAACCAAATCAAGCCTCAAAATCCTTTTGGATTTTCACTTTGATTTCTAACATCTTTATGTTTGGCCTCTTTTCTGGGAATTTAATCTGTTGTTAAAGTGAATCTTTCAAGATAAGCATCTGCAGCTGCCAAGAGACTGTTGTGTTAAGCCCAAGGACGATTTAGCATCTCACAAACTGGGATTTTGGAATTAGAAAAAATTGCTTTGCTTTTAGCAGCAGATACATTTCACTGCCTGAGAAACGGCCATGGCTTCTCAGAACTTCTGGTTCAGTTACCCCCCTTCCCAAACCACTGCTATTTCCTTTGAAGAACCCTTTTTTCTGAGGCCCATTGCCCAGCCACTGGGTAACACACACCAATAAATAGAGAGAAGTCTCTAAACAGACACAAAATAGTCCTTTCATTTCCAAATGCCCCTGGCAGCTCCAGGAGGAGGTGACAGCTCCTCCTCAGCAGCTCCAGGACCTGACAGACTGAGAGGGGACCAAGATCTGAGCCAACAGCTCACTCTGGAAATAAGTCTTACTAATATTGAATGCCTTAACTATTTAAATATTATGGTGTGGTGAATAGTGAGAATTATTTCATCTTTGAACATGTACTTGCTGCACTCCTTTTATAACCAAAATTACATCTCTCAACTGCTCATTGTTGTTTGATGTAACTAAATCTTCCCTGTCACAGAAGCTGAAATCGCTTCCCTCACAATTTTCTTTGCAGAAGGTAGAAGTTTATTCGGTCTGACCTAATGATTGAACTGAGCAGGTTTCTCCAAGCCACCTGCCAAGCTCAACATGTTTGCTTTGGGTGCTCTGGAGTCACATTCAAAATGTTCCTGGTAAGCTCCAACAGCACGGGAAGCTTTGGAGTCCCCACGTGTTTCTGAGAGAAACCCAGGGCTAAAACCTGGGTGGTTTCCTTGAGAGCAGCCTCAGTCCAGGAGGGAGGGACTTGCCACCATTTCCCTGGACAGCTGCAGAAACACATTTTTCCAGGCATTCCACTGGCTGGCCAAGCAGCTGGCACAGTCATTCAGAAGATGAGACCATCTCCAAACAGCCCATTTTCTAACAGGAGGAAGAAACATCAGAGGGAAAATGCATTGAAGACATCACTCAGAATGTCCAAGTCAGATGGGGACAGTAAATGGAGTAATGGAGTCTGACAAGGCCAGGCAGGGCAGGGGGAAGGTGCACCAGGCTGGGGCTCTGCCCTGCAGCTCCTCCTCAGCTCAGCAGCAGCAGGGGCTGGAGCTGCTCTCTGACAGGAGTGCCCAGCAGCAGGGGTACATCCCCCCTGACATCCCCCAGAGCCAGGGGCTCTCAGCATTTCCCAGGGGCACATTCTCCCCTGGCATTTCCCAGTGGCAGGAATGATGTGAGGGTTTCCCCAATGATGGAGCAGCTCTGAACCTGAGAGTCAGAGTTTCCAACATCCCTTGAAGCCTTCACTCTGCTGCCACAGCTGCAGCTCTTGCTTTCATCCATGTTAGAAGAAACTCACAATTATTTCTCACTGGATAAACTCTTTTAATTTTCCTGTTGTTCCTTTGGACCTAAACTGCAGGTTAACTGAGAACCAAATTGTGTCTGTTGGATGCAGCAAATCATGTACCAAGCAACCTCAAAAAAAGGATAATTCTTTTTAAGTTCAATGAGGCACACTGTTGCCAGTCATCCTCAGTCTTTAATTCTTGGTCATTACACCAGTAAATTATAGGCTCAGACAAATATACTCTTCTTCAGGTTCTTGGAAGACAGAAATGAAAACCTGAGAAATGGATTGTCCTGCTCAGTACAGTGAATGGAAATTTGCATTTGGCCTCCAACTCCTGGAAAAGAAAATGATGTTGAAGGAATTCTTGTTCACAGCTGCCCCAAAGGACTCACCTTCATTCCACAGCAGCTGTGCAGTGGCTGGTGCTGGCGCTAGAAGGTACCTTAGGTTGTCCCAAATGGCAGAAAGGTCAGAAATAAAGGAATCCCCCACTAAGGGGTTCTCAATAACCCAGAGCAAACAGGAGCAGCCCCTTCTGCTCCTGGGGAGCTCCTGATCCCACAGCCCTGATCCTGCAGAGGCTCCAGTTCCCTGCACAGCACACAGGACACTACAACTGCTGGGGCTGCCAAATTCATCTGAGAGGTCTCCCATCAGAAATTCCACACAAATTCACAATATTGAGAATATTGGAAATCAGAATGAAGATGCTTTCCAATGAGGATGCCAACCTAAAACCCAGAGCTGAATTTCCCAAAAACACTACAGTTTGGGTGGAAGAGTTGACTGGAGTGCATTACCAGCCAATGTTTAAAACTACTGCAAAGAAATAGCACTGGCTGCTCCAGAGCTTAGACTGAGGCAGGCAGGAAAGTAAAAACTGGGACCAGTACCTGGAATTACCTGATCCCCACAGGGCATCTATTCATTATTGCATCACACCAAGGGAAGCAGCCAGGCCTTCAGGCACTGGCAATTGAGACCTTGTCCATTTGTTTCAGGGTAATGATACCTGTTGACACCAACAGAGAACAAGTGGCTGGAAGGAACAGGTCCTCCTCCTTGTAGTCAATCTTTTGGCCTTTTGCTAAGCCATCAAAATGTGCTTTTCCACAAAAATTGTTCTGGCTAATTTGACCAGGCTGCCTTCAGAGGCTCAGAGCACGCAGCCCAACCTTTACCTTGACTAAACTGGTACAAAATCAGAGGCGCCTGAGGCTCTGGTGGTGCCTGCAGACCCTGCCAGACTCCCAGGGCTGCTTTCCCAGACAAACACCAACCCCCATTCAACCACCAAGGAAGGTCAAGCACTGCTGGGCTCTGTCCTGTGGAAAGCCCACCCAGTTCTTCTGGATCCATCCCCACTTGCTATTCCTGAGCCCCAAACAAGAGATTTCCCTCTGCAAAACTTCACACTGGGATCGACCCAAACACTCACCACTGCCCTGGGCAGTGCCAAGGCCTGACTACCTCCTCCAGGAAGAAATTTTTCCTAATATCACAGAATCACAGTGTCAACTAAGTTGGAAAAGACCTCTGAGATCATCATGTCCAACCTATGGTCTAATACCACCTTGTCAACCAGACTATGAGACTAAGTGCCACATCCAGCCTTTGATTCTTGAACCCCTCCAGGGACAGTGACTCCACCACCTCCCTGGGCAGCCCATTCCAATATCAAACAAAAACCTCCCCTGGTGCTGCTTGAAGCCATTTCTTTGTGTCACATCATTTGTTCCCTGGGAGCAGAGCCCAACCCCCACCTGACTCCACTCTCCTGTCAGGGAGGTTAGAGAGCACAAGGAGCCTCCTTTTCTCCAGGCTGAGCCCCCCCAGCTCCCTCAGCTGCTCCTGGGGCTCCAGACCCTTCCCCAGCTCCATTCCCCTCACTGGACACTCCAGTGCCTCCGTGCTTTGCCCAGTATTGTTCAGGCAGTCAGTGGTGGAGCAAGACACTGAGCCCCAGGAGGGTGAGGTTGGCTGGGGAGTGACTCTCTCGTGAGCTCCAGCCCAGCCAGTGTCCTGCACTCGAGGCAAATCCACGCTGGTCCCAGTCTGCCATCACTCAGTCAGAGGTTTCTGGAGGAGGAAGCCTTGAGGTGCCTGCAGTGTGCCATGGGCACACCAGCTCTCACCCAGAGAACCAGCCCAGCTGCATTTGCTGCCTTTGCTGTGGAGCAGCCCCAGAGCTTGTCCAAAGGCTGTGGAGGGCAGGGGTCATCACAGTACTAATGCCAGCCCTGGGCAGCACGGAGGGAGCCAGCTGGGAATTGCCTCAGACTCTGGCTCTGGCTGGTTCAAGCACTTGCTCCACCTAGATACGTGTCTCAGGTTCCCAGACATCATCAACATCAGGAGTTCAGGACATGTTTGCATCCTCTGTGCACAGGCATGCTGAGCTCTCCTCTGGTGCCAGGGCTCCTGCTTTCCCCTGGCTCTGGCAGCCAGCTGGGCTTTGGGCTGGGAAGATGCTGTTCTGGAGCACATCCATGGCCTTTATTCCTGTGACACTCCTGGGGGTTACCACCCATGCTCCCCTGTGCAGGGAAGGAGCAGCTGTCTTGATGGGGGCACTGCACCCCACATCACCCCCAGCACCCCACATCATCACCCCCAGCACCCCACATCATCACCCCCAGCACCCCACATCAGCCCCAGCACCCCACATCATCACCCCCAGCACCCCTCATCATCACCCCCAGCACCCCACACTGCAGCAGGGAGAGGGGACAGGGACCCATGAGTGAGCTGCAAGCCACTGACACCAGTTGAGAGCAAGAGCACCCAGGGAACATTATTTAAGAGACATTAACCCCCTGAGTGTGAACACACTCCTACCCTGGGATATACCATTCTCTGCCTTTGTTAAGGCTCAGCTTATCATAAAATCAGAGAATCACAGACTGGTTTGGGCTGGAAGCAACTTAAAGCTCATCTCATTCTACCCTCTGCCATGGGCAGGGACATCCTCCACTTGACCAAGCCCCATCCAACTTGGCCTTGAACACTGCCAGAGATCAGACAGCCACAGCTGCTCTGGGCACCCTGTGCCAGGGCTCACCAGCCTCACAGGGAAAAACTTCTTCCCAACATCTCGCACAGCCCTGCCCTCTGGCAGCGGGGAGTCATTCCCCTTGTCCTGTCACTCCAGACTCTTGCCCAAGGTCCCTCTCCAGATCTCTCAGAGTCTCTGTAGGGACTGGAAGAGGCTCTAAGGTCTCCCCAGAGCAGAAGGGGTTCTAAGGTCCCCCCAGAGCCTTTTCTTCTCCAGGCTGAGCACCTCCAGCTCTCCCAGTCTATCCCAGAGCAGAGGGGCTCCAAGGACTGGCCCAGCTGCAGAGCCTCCCCCTGTTGCTGCTGGACTATGGAGGGTTTTTAAGGGAGTGGTAGCAATTTTTTCTCAGTTGCTTTCCATGCCCGGGTTTCTTTGCTAAATACCAGCCCTGCTTTGTGACAGCAGTGCCTGCTCTTGACTCCTATTCCCTGGTAGTTCATCCTGCAGCCATGCCAATCACATCCTCCTGATCAGACTCCAGCGATTCCTGAGATACACTGCACATATCATTTTCTCTCCAAGAGTCCTGATGGCTTTGCAAGTTAATTAAAATAGAACTTCAAAGGCTTTTTGTAATAGATTATAATATCTTTGGTTTCATGACATCTGTTAAAATTTACAACTAAGGATGTCATTTTTGGTGAAAAACATGTTCTTTTACACCCAGACCATTTATTTGTGTATTTATTTAGTGACAGAGCATCTCATTTATAAGAAACATGCAAAAGCAATCATTAATCATACTTTTGTCACAAAGCAGCTTCCCCAGCAGTTCACTGAGAGCCCACAGACAAGCTGCTGGGGTGTGGGTGTTCCAAGGATAGGCAAGGGGCTTTGCCAAGAGAGCTGATGGAGGCTCCTCTTTGTTTCAAAGTCTGGCAGAGAGGAAAGAAATGGGAAAATAAAGAATTGGCAAATTAGAAACCAGAGTTATCTGCAACGGATGCAGCACAACTGATGGGAAAGGAAAGGAAATCCAAGGCAGCCAGTACAACCAGGGTTCTCAGTGTATCAGAACCTTTCAGGATAAATTCACCAGAGTATTTCTATCACTGTGCAGCTCCCAGGCTGCACCTCGATGTGTTCCTCCTCAAGGGGGAACCAAGAGATCCAGCCACAGCCAGCCCCATCTGACAGTGTCCCCATGGTTGAGGCCATGCTTATCTTAGTGCACAGGTATTGTCTGTGCCCTCCTGCCCCCAGTGCCCTGCCTGGAGCTCTGAGTGTGCCCAGGGCACTGCTGTGCCCTCTGTGGGGCAGCCACGTGGCAGTGCCTTTTGGGCAGTGGCAGGTCAGCATTTTGTGAAGTTCCCCTCATTTCTCCTGCCATGCCTGGCTCACCATGGGACCTACACTGACAACATCAGCCCTTGACACGAGGTGGCTGATCCTGTGCTCCCCTGGGGATGTGCATCAGTATCCCAGCTCCCACCCCCGCCACAGCACCACAGCAGGGGAAACAAATGAAACTCACAAAAAAAAGGGAGAGATGGCAGAAGATTGTGTTGAACATTAATGTCTGATGAGACAAAGACCAGCAGGGGATCAAACCACTGTTTAACATCAAGTGCTGAGTCCCTGAGGTCCCACTGATGCTGCTCTCAGCAACTATGATGGGCCATAACCTCTTCTTCACAAGGTCCCACTGCCTTGGAAGCCACCAGCTGCTGCAGCAGTGGAGGACAAGGGACCCACAAACACAAAGTTTGCTCAGGTGGAACATCCTCTTGGGGCTCTTTGTCCCATTTTTGTAGACAGTCCTTGCACTTGGTTATCCCAACAGCTGCAGAGAGGCTTTTGCACATAATTCTGTTTAAAGGAATATATTCTGCTGTAACCACAGCTTTGAAACACTCCCATGATCACTGAAACACAACACATCTGCTCATTTGAGCTCCAGTTTGCCTTAGTGATCACTCCTGGCCACTGGGAAGGATCTGGACACAGAACAGCCTGTGAAGATCCATTCTCAGCAATCTGAACGTGATTAACCTCACTACATCAAAATGCCAGACTCCTCTCTGGGTACCAGCCTTCTAAAGAACAGCATCCCCCTCTGCAGCTGGTGCAGAGCCCTCAGTGCTACGTTATTGCAGGGATGGGCAGGGACGGGCAGGGATGGAGGCAGGGATGGAGGCAGGGATGGAGGCAGGGATAGGCAGGGATGGGCAGGGATGGAGGCAGGGATGGGCAGGGATAGGCAGGGATGGACAGGGATGGAGGCAGGGGTGGGCAGGGATAGGCAGGGATGGGCAGGGATGGAGGGAGGAGCTGCCCCTCTCTGCACCCTGCTGGGGTCTGCTGGGCCTGGCCCCACTGCCACAGCTCTTTGCTTCTCATCCAACTCTGTGTTCTGGGATGCTCTCTAGACACCCATCCCATTCCTCGTGGCCTTGTTCCTCCTGTGCCCAACTTTGCAGACCATGGGAATGAACACTCTTTGGTATCACCACACCATGAGCCAGACCCTGCCAGGGACAGGCATGAAGGGCATTACATATGAAGTGATTCATGGACTGATGTCTTTCCTGAGCTCGTCCCTGCATTTTAATGAATGCACTCAGTGCTCAGCACCAACCAGAGAGTTTGCAGCTCAGCTGATGAAACCCACCTTCAGAAATCAATGAAAGATGAAAAGCCCAGTGTCCATTACCAGAAGAGTGAGATGCAGCATCAACTTCACAGCAACAGCAGTACAACTCCAGGCTGTAGCATCCTGTGACTGCAGGCTGCTGCTATTAAACCTTAACAAACAGCATGGAACAGCTCTTAGTCTGCACTGTGCTGCAAACTAGAAATTGCCCCTGTCAACCATTGATGTAAAGGTAAAATAGCACAACTGTACCCAAACCCTGCATTTTTCCTTAAACAATGCCTCTGCATTTTGGAGATACAGACCCCAAAACACAAAACCTGGCTGACTTACAGAGCCATGCAGAAGGCAAGGTGTCCAGAAGCAGAACACACACTGAGGGCAGTTCCACCAGATGATGCTTCTGAAGCATGTGGCCACAGCAGCAACTGCTCCCAACACCCCTGGGACTGTGAGTGGACTCTCCACAGTGGGGGCACCAAAACAAACCTTAGCTGTGAGTGGCTGTCTCAGGTGACAGCCTTTATCTCTAGGCAGGGACTTCTTGATCAGTGCAGGGGAAGAATGCAGAGAAGGGTGATAAAAAAACCCAACCAACATTATTCCTGATGAGTTTTGTGGCAAACTCTGCAGCAGAATTGCCAAAGTTGCTGATGCCAGAGGACAACAGCAAAGTCCCTGGGAGAGCCCTGCGCTGCAGTGAGACACCAGTGGGGAATGTCAGGCTCTGACCAAGGCTGTCCAGGGCCTGGGTGGAGGGAGAGGAGCTCCAGCCATTTCCCTGCCCCGGGGATGGCACTGCCCTCCGGCATGGAACACAGGTCACAGCCTGTGTGGCTGCAATTGTCACTGTTTTCCATAAAATCTAAAAGTATTAGCTGTGTTACGAGTGAACCTCAGAAAGGCAGTACAGATTCATGCTAGTGCTGCAAATATGTCCCAGATCTCCCATTTTAAAGAGCTGGTTTCAACCTCTCACACTTTGGTTTCTGAACTTTTGTGCTGTTTAATTATATAGCAGTGAGAAAACAGAAAAGGCCATCTTAAAAAAAAAAAAGGTTTAGAATTGAAAATCGTTTGGATCTCTGCTATTCTAAAGTCCAAATATAGACAGTGCCAGATTGCCTCAGCTACCTACACCACCTCTATGCATCACAAAGCTCAGATGGCCTCAAACTAGCCAGATCTAGTTGAAAAACATTATAAAACCATAATTCTACTTCAGCTGTTTCTCACTGAACTGGCAGGGATATTCACAGCCCTTTGAGCTCGTTGTAGATAAGGGACTTTGTGCACGAGGTCACGGGGTGATGTGATGGGAACTGGCTCCGACTGTCCCTCCCTGCTCTGCCAGACATGCCCAGGAGCACTCAGCTCAGAGCAGTGCTCTGGAACCCCTCCAGTTCACTCTTGCAAAGGGAGACGTAACATCTTTGGAAGCACAACCCTCTTGCAGGAATAAAGGTCCCAAAGAGGCAGGATGGGGGTACTGCAGCAGTTCAGTGGAGAAACCTGCACCTCAACATCTGGGAGCATGTTGGGAACAAGCACTGCTGGATGTGGCACAGGGTCACTGCCACACCACAGCAAGGACACAGTCACGGGGTCACCGAGGTCTGAAGCATCCCTCCAACCTCTGAGAAGCTCTTTGCTGATCCTGCCCTTGTCTGCAACGCCCAGAGCCAGAGTCCTTCCCACGGCACTGCTGACAGCTCCCCCAGCCCACCTCTGACGCCACCAAACCAACTCCTGGAAGAACAGCAAGCTCCTGGGAGGGGCAAAGCCCCTTTCTCAGGCACTGCTACAGAGTGCTGAAATCACAGGAGCCTCTGCTGCTCACCCAAATGTGGGTGTTTTACAGTTTGCTCCCAAACATTCAACATGAACAGAAACTGCTGCAAATTAAGGGCTTTGGTTCAGTCATCTTGTAGAATTCACTTTTGTCAGCCCTACCCAAGGCAGGTCATGCACCTGTAAATGCAGAAATGGGTCACTGAGGGGGAATGTCTTGGGGGAAAGTCAGCCATGAAGTGCAGCAGCAGATGCACCGAGCCACAAGTGGCAAGGCCCAAAGCTCGTGGGACACTCTCCCCTTCACCTCCCCAGGCTCGGTGCCCCTGTGGGCCAGGAGCTGCCCGTGCCCCAGTGTCCTGCAGAGGCAGAGCAGCAGTGGGCCAAGTACGTCTGAATCAGAGGGCATCTGCAGCAACAGTGTCAGCGATGACAAGGCAGGCAGGAATCAGGTCTAATAGCTGAGCACTTCCTGACTTTTTAAGCCATTCAGTTGAACATTTAAAAGGTTTAGTTTTCTCTCAGGTCTCCAAAGCACCCCAGGGCAGGCTTAAGTAAGTGCTCCATTAGGCATCGAGCTGTAAATTGCCTATTAAGTCTGAGTGAAACTGTAAAATTGCCTTTCACAATGCAAATTAATGTAAATAAGAACAATTGGTTACACGTATCACAGACTATCAGATTGAGGACAGATGATGAACACTGGCTTTTCCCCCTGAATTAGCATTGCTTTAAAGTCAAATTTGTGCGTGTTTAAGAGGTCTGGATGTTCTTGTGATAAATTCCACTAGTGCATTACAAACACACACACATCAGGATCTATAGCCTCTATTACATGAAATACAAACCCCTTCTTAAGCCAGGCACTGATACTTGCTTTCAGGCCCGATGGAAGCAAAGCCACTTGCTCAGCAGCACAGCCAGCCACGTCTGAGCCTCACCCGGAGGGGGGAGATCATGGATCAGACCTGGAGCCCTGGGGATGGAGGGAGGAACTCTGTGCACTTCAGAACCTTCGAAGGATGATCAAAGCCCCACCCGGAGCCCCAGTCCATCACTGCTGGGAGCAGCTGTGTGCCACAGCTCCCACTGCCAGTGCGATGTCTGGGCACCTCATTTTTAGATTTGTTTCCCAGAGATGCAACAGAATTGCCATCAGAAAGGTAAATCAGGATGGGAATCAGAAAGGGAATCAGAAAGGGAATCAGAAAGGTAAATCAGGATGGGAATCAGAAAGGGAATCAGAAAGGGAATCAGAAAGGTAAATCAGGATGGGAATCAGAAAGGGAATCAGAAAGGGAATCAGAAAGGTAAATCAGGATGGGAATCAGAAAGGGAATCAGAAAGGGAATCAGAAAGGCCCTTCTATGCCTCTTCCTGGGCTAAAACAGAGTCACCACACACCCACAGGCACCATCAAGTCACCTTTTGGGAGGGACAAGAACCAGGTCTGTGTCAAACAGACACTTCCAGTCTCAGTAATCTACTCCTGTGCCACAAATTCACCCTTCAGGGAAGCTCCTGACAGCAAGGGGCAGCAGCGCTGCTGCAAGCAGAGCAGAGTTTCCCTCTCTGGTTGGGGGTGTTCTTGTTAGAGGTTTTGCTTATCACTACTAACAAACGTTATCTGAAAATTTACATTCCCATTAGCTACAGAAATAAGTGTTGCCAGTTTATGACAGGCTCTCGCAGAATCAGATAACCTGATGGCTCCCTGAGGATTCCAGCTCCCCTTGGAGGGATGGAGGGCCGTGGATGAGATGGGCAGCCCCAGCACTTGGCACCAGCCCCCCGTGGCTGCTGATCACCCTGGGGTGCTGTGGCCATCCCTGACTGCCCCCAAAACAGGGCACAGACACCCCCTCAGCTGCACACCCCTAGGCTTGTGCCCTGGCAGTGGAAAGAGCAGATGTCAGAGACCCACGAGGAGAATCAGCCAGGCTGGAAGCTCAGCCCATGCCTGGCAGGGCCATGGCCACGGGCAGTGGGCACCTCGATGGGAATGGCTGGAACTTCAGGCCATGGGCACCCCTTCCCTCCTCACTGTGCTGCTGTGCTCCCAGCAGCTTTTTCCTCTCTTATTTCTAACATTTTAATTGCTTTTTTAAAGCACAGCATTTGGAAAGAGAGACTGGGACGAGGTGCACAGGTCAAATAAACACCACGTTTGCTTATCTTCCACAGTAATACATTTCAAGGAAAAAAATAATTAGCCACTAGCTGGAACTGCTTTCTTTCAGCCTTGGGGACCTCTCAGCTCTCAGCTTTCTGAATCTCCCTCTAATTAACATATTGGTAGGTATAGATTAATTAGGCAAAAAACCCTTAAGCTGCATTTGAAAACATTGGCCTATATTTTAGGTGGGGTGTCTGGGTGTTGTCAGGGGGTGTTCAGGCCTTGCTCTCTTTGGCTGTGCTGAAAGCATTAGAATCTTTTTGGAACACACTGCTCACTACCCTGGACATAATATCTAAAGACTTTAATCCCTGTGTCAGCCTACTCCCTCCTTGCAGGGTCACCCCTGTCTCCCCCATGGAAAATGAACAGCCCAGAAGCCCCAGATGCCCCAGTCTGTGGGGCTCCTGCAGCCCCACCTCTCAGCTGTGATAGCCTTCAGCCAGGCAATAATTCCATGGAAGCTATTGCTCTGCTCTCTACCTGAATATATTTCTTTGGGGACGATGCTCAGCACATGCCCCTGGTCTGAAAACCTGCATTACTCAAAAGCAAAGTATGAAATGAGCCCTGGAAACCACCAAAACTGAATGTGAAAAGGCTGTTCCCCAGGCACCACAGCAGTTGTATAAATCACTGAAGTGCTGAAGTGCAGGACTTTATAACACTGTTACTACAGCTATTTACTGGGGTCTGAGACACTGGAAACAGGATCCCTGTGCACATAAAATCACCGTGATTTATTTTAATGCATTTTGTAAGTAAATTCTTAACAGATGGATGGAGCACCAGAAGAGTGACACAAGGGAGTCAGCAGGTGGACAGAGAAGCCAAGAATGGGCTGGCACTGATCAGATTATCCACTCCAAATACCTTGAGACAAGCACAAGCTGCCCACACAACAGGCTGGCACTGACCAGATAAACAAGCAGAAATAGCCTGGGGCTGCAGCCTGTCTCCAGCATCCAGCCCCAGAGCTGGCTCCTTCCTGGGGGGATGGACAAAGGGTGGGGACCCCCAGGGCTCCCCCAGCACCCAGTGCCCTGCAGGAGGCAGGAGCACAGCCCCAGCTCTTGGCAGGAGTCTGTGGGTGCAGGTGTGGTCACTAGGATGTGCTCATGAAAGCTCCTGTCACAGCAAATCCAAATGGAATGATCGAGCTGCTGCTCAGTTGTTACAAATAATCCTTCTAATTTTGCCAAAATTAAAAAATGGTTCTTTAGAACAACTATAAAGCTGATGGTCAGATGTGCCTGTGCCTCCTCCTGCTCTCCAACATCCCCTGTTCTGTTCACCCCTGTGCTGGCTCCTCCAACCCCCCCTGCCTGGCACACAGCTCTCACCAGAGCCAGGTGCCCCCCAGAGATGGGGCTCAGCCCACACCCACATCACCAGGGGCAGGGACCTTCCCTCTGGCCTGGAGGGCTGGCCAGGACTCAGGGCTGTGCTCCTCCAGGGCTGGATGGTCCCGAGTCTATTCCTGCCCTTCAGCCTCCCCTCAGAACAACCAGCTGTGGCATCTTTAGATCAGGGTACACCAGGATTTGTGTCAGGCCTCGTTCACAGCTTTTATTGCTTAACAACCCATTTCCCTCCTGAATAAAACAACTTTCCTCTTCCCTGTAGCATCACCTTTAAAAGCCAAGGGAACACCAGGGGTGGCTCCAGAGCAGCAGAGCCCCTGCCCCACTCTTAGCCCTTGCCATGGGCTGGACTCAGGCAGGGACCCAACAGGAATGAGGCACAGCAAGGGTCTGACTGAGAGACAGAAAACTCAGCTTTAACTGCTCAAAATCAAGAGATCAAAACATGCAGAGGAATCAACCCCGTGTCTCTCTCCCACTGTAACAATCATGGATGCTGATGTGACAACTGCAAATTAAATTTCCCCATTAAAAACCTGCACTGTACTTCAGTGGTGCCTTTTAATGAGCTCAGCCTGAGGGGCAGCACATGTGGGCCATGCCATTCATTACCTCACATCTCCACTGATGTCTCCTACAGGCCCTTCCACGGCTGAACAGATGGTTTCTGATGTTCTGAAGAAGAGCTTTGACTGGTGAAACCAAAACCCTCACCAGAACTGAGGGTTTGGTTTCTTCTCTTACCCTTGAAAATCATCATTTACTCAAAATGCATTGCCAGAGATTCTAATGTTCCTGCTGCACATCTGCAAAAGCTCCAGGAGTTTCACTGGCCAACAGAGACAG
This sequence comes from Serilophus lunatus, assembly GCA_013399895.1. NCBI lineage: Eukaryota > Metazoa > Chordata > Aves > Passeriformes > Eurylaimidae > Serilophus > Serilophus lunatus. Next base: position 90,303 of record VXBA01002947.1, on the reverse strand, counting down.
AAGAGTTTCATGCATTAAAATGCAGCCAAAACAGGGGTTTGCTATTTCATAAATATTTCCTGCATTAAATCAAGGCTTTTCCCATGATGTTCTGGGGGCAGTGACACAGTTTAATGACACCTGGGTGTCATTCCCTGTCTGCAGCACCAAGGGCTGAGTCAAACACAGTTAAACACCACAGCTCAGACCCTCCCCTTGTGCAGCACAACTTTCCTCTCGAGCTTCCCAGGCAGAAAGATGCTTCAGAACAATCACCAAAGTGAATTTTTAGCTACACACTGAGATCATTAAGGTCTCATCTTGCAGCCAGATGAGAACCATTGAACACCAGTCAGCTACAGCCCGAGTGCCTCCTCTCATCAGGGCTAAACTCCTGCTCACCATCCATCTTCAGCAATAGGATTTGGCAACTTCCATCACTCAAGGACTTCTGGTACACCCGAAAAAATGCACACAGCTCTTGGCTGAGAACTGAGGCAGGAGGTGTGAATGTTATTTGCTGCCACCACTTTGGGAAGAGTTCACCAGCCTGGACTTTCCCAAGGGATGGAGTGGATCTCCATGTCTGAGTCCAGAGGCATCATGTTCACAACATTCCTGTCCCAGGGACTGCAGATCAGGGTGTTCCAAAAGCCACACTGCAGGCACAGGGAAAAGCTGTGCCCAGGAGTGCAGGAGCAAGGACAGCCTGAGCCCCAGCACCTGATTCAGTCAAAGTCACCCCCAGCAGGTTGTGCCACCGACCCAGCTTCTGCCCTCACTGATGTCTGAGCACCACAGCAGTGACATTAAGTGTGCACCAAGTGTTTGGCTGGACCAGCCCTTCCCGGGTGGATCTCTCCACAGCTCCAAGCCAGGAGACACAACAGGTAAAACAGCCCCCCAGAACAGGGGCAGAGAACAGCCTCCAGCTGCTGTGCACAGGGGGAGAAGTCAATCAACTGTGCTGCCAAGGATGAGCTGCCAGGACTGGAGTTCATCCTGGCACCTGTGCTGGGCATGCAGGGAAGCAGGGAATGCTTGTGGGAGGCTGGAATACAAAACTCTGAGATGACAAGCCTGTCACTCCCCCCCTCCAGCCTTGGAGATGTGTGCTGGTAATGCAGCCAGGGATGCCATTAATGGATTAGAGGTGAACATGTTCATGGTGGACACAACAGGGCACCATCCCTTGCCAAAACAAAAAAAAGAGAGAAAAGATTAAAAGGAAGAAACCTCTGCAACCACTGTGATGGGGCAAAGGCCATCACATCCAGCAGGACAGCAGTTTCCATGTGTGCTGTCCCTGCACTTTGCACACAGTATTAAAAGGTCAAAAGAGAGACTTTGTTCAAAGTGTCAAAGCCAGTGGCTGGAGCTCACACTGCACAGTGACCCACAGAGCCCCTCACTGCTGGCAGTGCCACTGGCACCACTGGGCAGCCCCTGCTGGGCAGCACCCTGGGATGGGCACTGAGGGACTGCAGCAAAGACCTGGCAACGTCCCACACAGCCAACAGAGAGAGACACACGAGGAGAGAATTCCCCACAGGCACATGTTCCAGCTTTTACATAATATATAAATCCCAGCTACCAGGATTCAGCATCCTGTATCAGCAGTAATGACTAAAACTATTGAAAGTCATTAAAGAACTTGCTAATCAGTCTCATAATTGAGGCTATTTGTTTCCCTTTACACAGAGACAAATTAAGCAGGTTAAAGCAGCTCCAAGCAAACATCTGTTGAAACAACTCAGAGTTAATGACAAATAAAACTGAGTTCCCTTTGTGGTTGATTTTTGTCCCAACTGTACCTATAAACATGCTGTCATGACTTGCCAATCCAAAACAACTTTGCAGCATATTCCCATCCCTTCACAGCATCCCACCCTCCTGTCAGGGAGTTGGAGAGAACCAGAAGGTCCCCCCTGAGCCCCCTTTTCTCCAGGCTGACCCCCACCCCATCTCTCCCAGATGCTCCTCAAGAAACCAAACCCTTCCCTGGATTTGCTCCAGCCTCTCAGAGCCCACCCATCATGTCCAACCTTTGAGTCCTCCTTCCCAACAGCTCTTTGACCAAAGGGGAGCTAAAACTGAAACACTCTTCTTCCCACTGAGCACGTTCACCTGTGCACCTGCACACACCAAGCCCTGCCTGGCACTGCCTGGCACTGCCTGCCAGCTCTGGCTGCTCCTGCCTGGGCAGGTCCTTGGGGCAGCATCAGCTCATGGCCCTCCCAGGTCAGAGCCAGGGAGAGACCCCAGGGTGCGGAGCCTTAAACCACAGGGAGTGAGCTGTGTCCCAGTGCCACCAGTGCTGTGCCCCTTGTCTCCAGGGGTCCTTCCCTCTCCCCCCAGTGCTGCCAGGGCTGCTCCTCGCCCAGCCAGGCAGGGGCTGCAGTTGGCACTGACCCACTGGCCAGCAGCAAACAGGGATTTGTTTAAAGGAAGCTGCAGAATCCCAACACCAGACCCAGAGAGAAAGTGTGAGGAGCCGCCAGCACTGCTGAAATGCTAACTGGCACCTCAGAGAGCTGGCTGCAGCCCACATCTGGACACAGCTCACAAGCATTTGGGGCAAGGCTCTTCCCCAGGCTCAGCACTGCCACCACACCCCGTGTGCTGGCTGGTGCCCTGGCACACCCCCACGGGCCCCCTGCCCTTAGGGACAGCTGTCTGCAGACACCAGTAACTCCCTGGCCCTGACACACAAGTTGTCAGGGAGCCCAAGGGAGCTGCAGGGAGCTCTGCCCATGTGGCTGGCTCCTCACAAATAGCCCGGGGGGTTCATTTGCTCACTCACTGATTCCTTTGCCCACTAAGCCTTTGGTCCTGCTGCCTGCACTGCCCGGGCTGGGCAGTGATGGGTCCCTTATGCCCCGGGGCAGCAGCTGTTCTGACAGTGAGAAACTCAAACGGGCACCGAGATCAGAAACCTCCTGCGACAAGTTCTCTGTTCTGCAGACAGCAACACCAACCTTCCCCAGCCCAGCAGGAGCTTCTGCAGGCCCCACCAAGCTCCAGGCTCCCAGCAGCAATGTTTCCCTCTCCCAGCTCCAGACAGGGTGTGCAGAGCCAGCCCGGGCAGCTGGCCAGGGCCAAGCCTCCAGGGCAGGATGAACAATCCCCCTGGAATCTCATCGCTGTCATCCACCACAGCTGTATTTCAAATCCTGTCCTCTGAGGGAGTTGGGGTATAACCCTTCTCCACAATCCCTCAGATAGATTTCCAAACTAGATAGATACCCAGCTTAAAGGGAAGTCGATGAAAACACTGATATTAATAAAATTTAAACATAATTCCAGAAAAATGCAAGCCTTGAGAAAAGCCCAGCAGGCACCCGGCTGCACTTTGGCAAACCATCACCTCTCACATCGTGGCTCTCAGTGACAAGAACTCTCTGTCTTTCCTTAAGGCACTGGTACAAAAGCCCAGACAAAATTCCCCAGAAGATGGATGGAGAAAAGCCACATTCAGAGCTGAGTGGCCTCAGTGACCACCAGCCCATGGACCTGGCAGGTCCCTGAGCCCACCTGGCTGCCAGCCTGGAGCCCTGTGCAGGGCACAGGGGTGGGCAGCCCAGGCACTGAGCTGGGGGTGACCCCCAAACCCAGCCAGAGCCCCCCTCTGCCAATGGGATGAACTTACCGTACTCAGAGACTGACAAACTGGGAATCTGATGGTTGGTTATTGCTAAAACGAGGTCATTTGAGTCTCCCATCCACTACGGGATTCTGGCATTTACATTTTAATAAGTTTCCCCTCCCTCTCGTGTTTTACGTGTGCAGATGGATCTGACACATGCTACCAAACACTTTTTTGTAGACATGGGTTTTTGGGGTATTTTTTTCCCCTTTTCAAACAAGAAAGCTGCTCTGTGAAATCTAATGCATGACTTGTCTGCCGTCCAACCCCACCGGTGCCAAGCTGCCACACCAGAGCCATCAGGAAGCTTCCAGCCGCCTGCGCTCCGGGCAGAGCTTTTACATAAGAAATGAAACCGAAATCCCGGCGCTGCCCCAGCCCAGCAGGGAGAGGAGGGTGGGCACAGCACGGGGTCGGGTGGGGGGGTACGGCCAGAGCTGCCCCTGATGGCACATCCTGCGGTGAACCAGCAGCACAGGCACTGGTCACACTGGCTGGCACAGCCCCAGCCCAGTGCTCCTTCTCAGACCAGGGACTTCTCATCAGACACCTCCCAACAGAAGGAACTGCTTCCAGCACCTTCAAACCGGAGCCCAGACAGTCCCTGTCTTTCCTCAACAAACACAGCAGTTCAGAGGAGGAGGGTTCCCAACACCAGCCTCAGCTCCCACCAACCAAACGCAGCAAGCCGCCCCAGGGGAGCCCTCAGCAGCCCCACACACCTTCAGGCTGCGGCTCAAACCATGAGCTGAGCTCACCCTGCCCTTCCCTGGGAGGAGGGAGGACGAGTGTTGGGAAACAGGGTTCTAACTCCACTGCTGCCCTGGAGGCTGGCTCAGAATCCAGCCCTGGTGTCCAGGGGGAGGTGGGGACGGTGCTGAGGGAGGGTGCAGGGACGTGGCCTCAGAGACAGGCTGTGCAAACCCTGGCTCTGCTGCAGGATGCTCAGAGCACCCGATCACGGGCTGACAACAGGCCAGGAGGGGTGTCCCAGAGGCACTGCACGGCAGGAAAGAGGGAATCACTGTCTCATCTTCTTTCCATCTGCCACCAGCAAGGCACCAGACTGAATTCATGCTGCTCTTGTGTCATATCTCCCCCTTCCCCTCTCAGGTGCAAGTGGGTGTGTTCACCCACCTCAAACATGTCCCAGCAATGTCCCAGCCTGGCTGCACAGCTGGGGCACACAGTGTCCTGCAGTGGGAAGCTGCTTGGGCTTATCAAACTGGCCAAAATAGTAAGACAAAATGGATTAAATGGCAGAAATTCCCTAGCTGGAGTCTCTGATGAGAGCCTCCATGTCTGGAGAGTTTTGTATTGTCACATTTTGCAGAATATTGGAAAACGGCGAAAACAGAAGAAACAGGAAAATGAGACAAACCCCAGCCAGGCGAGCCGGTCACAGCTTTCTAAGCCGTCCCACTGGAATGAGGGGGCAGACACGGTGTGTCCTGTCCAGTAGTTTTCCTGGCTAAAGACAGTTAATTAGAACCCCTGAAACAAGGAGCCATCCAGTTTTCAGATATGATTCATCCCGTGTCTGCACTGCTCTCCCGAGGGTCGTTTTCCTGGCAAATGAATCCCTCCAATGTCAGGCTGAAGTCACCAGAGTGACACCGTGGCCACCGAGGTGGCAGCAGCAGTGGCCGCGCTGCAGAGGCGTGGGGGTGGCGCTCATGAGATGGAGTCTGACAACACAACAAATTAGTTTAAAATTAAAATAACTCAAACGACACCAAACGCAACAGAGGCTCTTTCAGCCTCTGGCTGTGTCTCTCTTCCTTCGCCCTTCAGCTGGAGCAGATGGGGATAACCCTGCTGGGCTGCCCTGCGCTGCTCCAGAGGTGCTGCTGGGAGGGCTGGGGCCAGGGGCAACCCCCCTGAGCTGCTCCAGCTGTGGGGGCAGGAGGGAGCGAGGGGCAGGGAGGGGCAGGGAGGGCAGCCCACACATCCCCACCGGGCGTGTGCTGACGGTGCTGCCTTCCTGTGGCTCAGCCAGGCCCTGATGCTGCTCAATTAAACAGGATTTTCTTCAGCACCGAGTATTGCAGCCAGAGCTCCTGAGCTGTGCTCAGCGGGGACATTTCAGCACCACAGCATGCACTGTGAGCTGGGAGGATAAAACAGAGAGGGAAGCTGTTCTAACTCCTCGACAGCCTGTGCCTTGGCAGCTGCCATTCTTTTATGGAGCTCTAAGCCATTCCCTGAATACGCCCTGGAAGGAATTTTGTCTGCTGCCTGCTTGCAAGCAAGTTAGATAACATTTCATAATTTTCTTGGCAAGATGAACTTCAGACCTGGGTTCTGGCAAATATACTCTGGGATCTACACCCTTGTTTCCTGTGCCATCACATTTTTGACCAATTTAATAATATTTGACCAAATTTTTTGGTTTTGGCAGGCATTTTTGCCAGGAAATTCATTAGCTAGGATTTTAAAACTAGATGAAAAAACCAATATTAGCACTGGCAGAGCAAATTAATTTGCTGATTATTGCAGGGATTGCTGGGTGGGGTTTTTTATCCCCACTGGTGTTACACAAGATGTGGCAACTGTTGAACCTCAAAGAGCATCACTCACAAACCATGCTGAAACCATGGCCAGGCTGGACTGTCATTAAGCACAGGGAGGCATTTGCTGAAGAATCCAATACTAACATTCATTAAAAATAAGATGTGTCACTTTTTTCTTCCTGCATTTGCTGTTTGGCTGGCAGGCTGGGTCCCCATCTGCCTGGTTCCCAGCACTCCCCCAGGCAGCAGCACAGGGTCCCCCTGGCTCCCTCATGCTCTGCCTCAGCCACAGAGGTGGGGCTCCCCTCAGTGTGACCCTGAGCTCTGTGCAGTCCCCTGTCCCCCCCCAGACACAAAACCTGCAGCCCAGGGTCCTGAGGGGGTGTGTGCCCCTCACCCATCTGTGGGGTAATGCACACCACGGTCAGTGAGTAGATGGGGCTGCTGGAGGGTCCAACCAGTCCCTCTGGCAGGGCTTTGTTCAAGAGGTGCCTGTTGGTGAGGTTGGCAGTGCCGCAGCAGAGGGTCCTTCCTCCATCAACCATCTCAAAGGGCAATGCCAGGGAGGGAGAGGAGCACCAGCACCACGACCAGACACTCGGAGGTATTTCCAACAGCCACACTCAGTGCTGGAAACGTCCTGGCAGCAAATGCCTTGTGGACAAAACATGAGCAACCCCAATCCCTTCCCACGACAACATGCTCATCCTCAGGGTGGTGCTCAGAAAAATCTAATCTAAATGAAGAAGGGTTGTGAATCTACAGGAGATTACTGAGACATCCTTGTGAATATAGCTGGGGACACTCTTATTCAGGAGTAAAATTCCCATTTGCCTTGAATTTAATTCCCTTACAAATGATATTACAGAAAAGTGGCAGCTTTCAGCCTCCTTAGGGTTCAGGGGCACCCAGAGCTGGTGGGGCAGTGGAGCCAAGCACCACAGAGCTGCACACTGCTGTGGGCACCCAGCTCCCCTGGGATTTGCTTCCCAGGCTGACCCAGGGTCCCTGAAGCAGCCCAAAGAAGGGCTCACTGAGGCAGAGAAAAGCCACATTAGCATTGCCTGGGAAAGCTTTTGCATTAAGAAATCTGTTAACTGCTAATTTGGACATTTCCCCTCAGTGTCCCACCCAGATGAGGGATCACTACCTCAAGGCTGGTAGATATATAGACCTACAGATCAGTGTTTTGCACACTCCAGAAAAGGCCACAATACACGATTTAGTGTTTTGTAACCCCTCCCAGCCACCACTTCCCACTGCACTCACAGATCTCACACCCAATGAAGATGACCAGTGAATTCAGAACGTGCAGTGCTGGGGTGTCACATCCCAGTGCTGGGGTGTCACATCCCAGTGCTGGGCTGTCACATCCCAGTGCTGGGCTGTCACATCCCAGTGCTGGGCACCACGTCAGGAGCAGCTCCTGCCCCATCCACGCTGCTGGAATGGCCCAGTGACAATTGCAGTGACAATTTAAAACCCAGTGTCAGTCCTTGAGGCTGAGCACTGGGTGGGCAGGGGGCTCCCCCCCAGCAGCACAGGAGGAAGCAGCACGGGGAGCTCCCCCTCCAGCCGGTGCTCAAGGCCACACTGGACGTGGTTTGGAGAAGATGCTGCAGCAGAAGGTGTCCCTGCCCACGGCAGGGGTGTGGAGTGAGATGACCTTTAACATTCCTTCCTCCCAAAGCAGTCTGTGATCCTGTGATTCTGTGAACCAGAGACATCCCAGTGGCTGGGCCAGCCATCCCCTGAGGGTGACCGGTGCCATACTGGGATCACTGGCCGTTCCTGAGACAGACACACACCCACTGGGGCCCGGCAGCAGCCCTGCATCCAACCCCGTCCTCCTCCCCTAATTACAAAACAAACTATGCAACAAAATAAATGAGGTTGGCAATTTGTTATCTTTTTGCTGCTCCAGCAGCAGCTGAGGGTTGTAAATTGGGTGTTGTATTAAAAATGACAGAAACGCTTTGGGTCCTGCACTGAGGGAGGGATTTCACTGAGGTGTTTGTGCATCTCAGCACCTGCACACAGTGATGGGGCGGGGGGGAAAGGCAGCACAGAGACACCGAGAGGCCACGAGGCTGCCAGAAAACCCACAGGAATGGAAGTCAGAGGGAAATGGTTCTCTGGCTGCAGCGTGAGTCGGAGCAGGGTGCTGACAGTGGCAGCAGGGCAGGAGGATGAGGTGATGGGGCACCAGGTCCCCACCCAGGAGGCAGAGAGCAGAGGGAGCGGGCACTGGGCAGCCAGGGGAAACCCCATCCCTGCAGGGACCTGTGCTCAGCACCACTGCTGCCCCCGGGGGAACAACCCTGAGCCAGCCTCAGACCAGGGCATCACTGCCAGCCTCAGACCAGGGCATCACTGCCAGCCTCAGACCAGGGCATCACTGCCAGCCTCAGACGAGGGCATCACTGCCAGCCTCAGACCTGGGTATCACTGAGTCCCCCTGGGCTGAGGGGCACCAGGAGCCCATGAAGTGACAGAGGGGCTCAGAGCCATCACCTGCACAGCACCCAGGGGCTGGGGAGCACAGCACCCAGGGCCTGCCAAGGGCAGCAGCAGCAAAAGGGAACCCAGGGACAAAACCCTTGCAGGCCAGAGGACGGTGGGACTGCAGTTGTGCAGCCAGAAGGATCTGATGAACCCAGACAGCAGTGGCTGAGGAGCTGTCTGCCTGAAACACACTGAGCAGAGGTTCAGGCACTGCTTGTTTATGGAGGTTTGCACCCCCCAGAGGGCTTTCTTTGGGGTGATCCCACATTCTCAGGCCGAGTTACCCTCCCTCCATTCTGCCAAGCACACAGCCCTGGATGAATTCCTGAACTCCTCATTTGCCACACTCTGGGTAATGCCAGTCCCTGTGCTGAAAGGACAACCTGCCAACCCCTCGATTTCTGTGCTGTTATTTACACGGCACATCCAACACACACCCCACCAGCCCAGAGAAAACCCTGTCTGCTTTAGACTCACACATTATGCAAAGCACAGAAATGATTACAAAGAGGGCTTCCCCCTATTTGTTAGCAGGTTCAATTACTGGGCCACTTAACCTATTTTAATGTTCAACTCCTTCTTGCTCCACAAGAAAGCTTTATTGCCAGCACACAAATATAAGCTAAACCCTGAGATTGCTGAAGAGTTTTGGTTTCAGAGCTGAAGTAGAGGAGCACAGTGGGAGATACAGAATGGAAGGAAGCTGGTGTGCCCTCTGCTGCTGGGGGACAGGTCTCCAATCCATTGGAGAGGACAAATTAACCCCTGGGTTTATCATTAAAGGTGAAAATGCCAATACAGCTTTTCTGATGGCAGCACACACGGGGGCTCAGCCTGCCCCATGTCACCCAGCACTGGGCAGGCAGCTCAGCAGGAGGCTGCATTTCTTTTCACATTTGCCTCTACCAGTCCCACACAACCAAATGGCTGCCAGAAAATATGGCCACAGCCCATTTCTTTGCAGGAACCAAACAGAAGCTTTCAGGCTCAGCAAGAAGCAAGGCTGCACTGACGGCATCTCCTTCCCCTGCCCGCAGCACATGAGCCCCACAGCCCTGGGCGCTGGGCTGCCCACACTCCCCCCAACAGCTGCTGCAGGAGGTCCCCACAGGCAGCTCAGCCCCAGGCTGCTTTTGTGATCAGGGGCAGGGTGGCAATTAAACACGTCAGATATCAGCAGCTCTTTAATAATGCTGGTTTGGAATGGGCACTGTGGCTTGTTCCTGTGCAAAAGAAATGCATGGAAAAACTTCAGGAAACTCATCAAAATCTCAGCCTCACATTGTGACCCCCGTGCTGCTCCTTGGTTCTCTCACAGACTGAATTCTTCCAAAGATTGGAACGGGTGTTTAGTGAAGAGCATTCAGGGGAAGCAGCCAGGAGGACACGACCCATTTCAGGCGTGCAAAACACGGCTGACACTCCCAGGATTGATCCTGTGTCAATCCCATGTGCAAGAATCCTGCAGCACAAAGGATCCCAGCGGCACCATCAGCTCCTGAGGGTGCCCTGAACCCACCTGAGCCTCTCAGGGTTCCGTGGGCTCGGCTGAAACGTGGGCCACCCAAAATGCACGAAACTTTGTTCCTAAATTTGAAAGGGAAATGTGTTTAAAGAGATACAGAAAGATGTCATCAGAGTTAGTAAGACTCTCCATATAAAATCAAATTTTTGAGTTTACTTAATCACACTCTGTCTTCACATATGTAGAAGAGAAAGATCTACTTATTGGATCAACACTTTACTTTCCAAAGAGTAAAATAAGTGAATTGATAAGTAGTTGATAGCATTAACTGTCATATAAAGATTATTACTCTCGCTCAGTCATACAATTAAATGTAATGTTCGTTCCTGTCTCTGTGCATAGGGATAAGGTTTCCCTCCTGAGTGCCCAAGCAGTGGCTGATAACACGAGGACAAACTGCTCTGGGTGGCCAATGCAGTTCATTACTGGCAGGTCATTTCTAGCAGTTACCTTAAGCGACCTCTAGTGCTAAGCAGGAAGGTAAAGTTTAGGTGGGATTACAATAAACATGCACAGAACTATCCCCCAGCCAAGTCACCCAGAAGAGAAAAAAAGAAAACTCAGAACTCATCTGAATAATACTGAGCTGTGAAGCTGTATTCATTTGTTGTTGTGTGTTCTGTGATGGGCTGTAATAAAGGTGTGATTACATCCCCAGATATGAATTTATAGTTCTCTCTTCTCAATAAAACAGCCAGGAAGGCATTAATAACAACTGAGGATCAATCAAAATCAGAAATGCTTTCTGAAAAAGAGGTAATTGAGAAACAGAAAACCCAACGCCTACAACAAATGGTTCTTGAGGGAGGGACATTGTTTCTGAAACATGTTGACTGTTATCTAATTAAATAGAGGAAAACATCCTGGCGGCTGGAGTCCCAGAACCATCGCAGGGGGTGCTCAGAAGCGCTCCTTAGCAAGAGGAGCCCGTTGTGTCACAGCAGCGTGTGTGTCACTGCAGAGGAGCTCAGCGGGACCCAGGAACATCCACCCGGGAGACAAGGAGCACCTCGAAGGGAGGCAGAGTGTGGAGACTCGGGGCTGCACAACTGGCCAGGTCATTCACCATGGATCCCTTCTCTGGGTGGGAGTGTCTGTGGGATGCTGACTCCCTGTTCTCACCACCCCCGGGGATATTCCACATGTCTGGATGAAACCATCAGTCTCCAGCAATGACAGCAATGGTCACTCTGTCCTCTGCTCTGCCACGCCACGTCCCACCAGCTCACACAACAAAGGGCTCTGTTGTGCCTGGTCCTGTGCCCTGCACTGTGCCCTGCACTGTGCCCTGCACGGGCAGAGCTGCTGCCACACCCTGCAGGAGACAGGCCCTGCTGCAGCACCATTCCTGCCTGCTTTTCTGCTCCAAGCTTCTCATTGCCCTTTCCACCCCTTTTCACCATTGCACTCCTGTCTGTCCAGGCCTCATGCAGCAAACCCCCCTTGCAAACACAGCTCAGACCACCGTGCCCATCAAACCCGTGGGATGCTTCCTCAGGGCCCCGAGTTCCTGAGGGTTCAAACTTATCTAATGTCCCAGGGAGATTGGGTTTGTCAAGGGGTTACAGTGTGATCTGCAGGATGTGACTGATGTTAAATTGACTACAAGATAATTAGGTGCTAATGTCACCATCGTGTCAGGATGACAAGAATGTCACCTCCTGACACATCTGTGTGCTGTGACTGTGACTGTGGTGCCACCTTGGAGGTTGGTTGAGGCACCTGCTGCCACAGTTGCAGGGGGGGCTGTTTGGGTGTGGGCACACCCCATGAGCTCTGCAGGGCTGCCAGGCTCTCACCTGCTGTGTCACAAAGCCAAGAGCCAAGGGTAAGGACACGAATTCTGGCCCCAAACGTGTGAATTAATGCCCCCCTGAGGAAGGAGGGCACAACCTGGATATTCTCCTGCAGTGCCTATTTACAAACACAGAATCACAGAACCCCAGACTGGTTTGGGTGGGAAGGGACCATAAGCTCGTGTCATTCCACCCCTGCCACGGGCAGGGACACTTTGCACGATCCCAGGTGGCTCCCAGCCCCATCCAGCCTGGCTCTGGACACTCCCAGGGATCCAGGGGCAGCCACAGCTGCTCTGGGCACCCTGTGCCAGGGCCTGCCCACCCTCCCAGGGAAGGATTCCTTCCCAGTGTTCCATCTAAATCTGCTCTGTCCGTGTGAAACCACTGCCCCCCGCTCTGTCACTCCAGGACCTTGCCCCCGTTCTCTTTGGAAGGTCACAGCTACACCAGCCTGCAGTGAGGAGGAGGAGCTGTGCCCCTGCCCCCAGGGCTTGTGTCCTGAGCCCTCTCCTGGCCCAGCTGCCGAGGGGGCCCTGCCCTGGCTCTCTGCTCTGGGCACCCCCAGTCCTCACACTCCCCCCGCTGCACCCCCAGGGCCCCACAGCAGTGCTGGCGAACAGGGAAAGCCCAGACAGCCACAAGTACCTGGGCTGACAAGGGGAGGCTGTCTGCAAGGAATTCCAGGTCCCCCTCTGACTCCTCAGAGGAGCTGCCCAAGGCTGCAGGAAAAGCCTTCAGTGGCCTCTGCAGCCTCTGGACAAGAGCAGCTCTTGTCCCAGAACTGCAACGAGTGGGTTCAGCACCCACCACACATCCACCCCTCCTGCTTTTAGGACACCCAATATGTCCAACTGTCCTCCACCACAAAGCCACAGTGGATCTTATCAGCCATGCTGCCCCTATCAGCTTTTGGACAAAGAAATCAAACAAAGTACACAAAATAAAGCTTCACAGACATACTATGAGAGAGGCAGAGGTCATCTATAAAATATTATGAACTTCAAATGCATAAATATATTCCAGAATCCCCTTCCTTTTTAAAATAAAAAGTTGTTACAGACAGATGTCCAGTTCAGAACAAAGGTCATCAGGAGGAAGCCCATGGCCTACAACAAACCCATTCCTGCCTCCCCTGGCCTTGAATTTAACTGGGGAGTCAACATTGGTCTTGGTGTTTTAATTATACTCTGACCAGTTTCTTACTTAGGGACATTTAGAAGGGATGAGGGCCCTTGGAAGTGTCAGGGACATTGAGAAGTGCAGACAATCTCTGTCCTCACAAACCCATTTGGTCCCATTTAGTGCTGGAAGTGAAGCTTGTGAGGCACAAAATGGTTGAATTCTGACCAGCAGAGACAGAAAATTAACAGAAAATTAACTTTTTTTCTTCTTGCAGCTGTGCCAGGAGTTAACTCTGGGTGTGAGTTCAGCTCTGCCCTCCCCAGCATGGGCACCTCCCCTGCCAGGGGCTGTCCCACCCCTGAGTCCCAGCCAGTGCCTGCAAACCCCCTCCATCCCCACGAGTGGCCAGCCAGGTACATCATGCCACTTTATTCACTCCCAGCTGGAGCTTTTGCATGCTGGGCATCTTCAGAGCCTGGACACTAAAACAGGCAGGGCAGTGCATTAAGGCATCAAAAAGGGGAACTTAAAAGTCATTGCTATGGCTTCATGACAACTTACTTTGCAGTATAATATGTTCCATGAAATATGTATGATCCTATTGAATATATAGCCCTTGTTTTTAGCATTTCATTTCTTATAATAGCCTTTTAATGATAATCATGGTCTTCTAAGTTTTGTAATAATTACACTCTGACAAATCAACACGTTTTATGTTAAATATGCTGAAATCCTTTAAAAATATTTATTTTCCCCTGCACATTAAAAGGTGCTTTGCTCTTTTGCAGTGTCTGGAATCTCTTTAGAGCCACATTAAAAGTCTTCCTGAGGCCTCATTTCCTTCCCCAGCTGCCAAGGGCTCCTCAGGCCTCTTTCTTCTTCCCTTAAGGATGTGATAAAGAGAAAACATCAAGCACCCATTGTTTGCATCTCAAATATAACTGATCACATTCTTCATCTTTTTATTGACCAGAAGCTGTTATGGGACTAAACCTTGGTGTTGAACTCGTCCATGAGGGGCTCAGAGCAGCAGCACAGCACTGGAGCTGCTCCTTCCCCACCAGCCCCTGGCTGCCCACACAACCCCCAGCAGCTCTTGCAGACTTTGCTTTTTTCTTTTAGAGCCAATATTAGGCAGCTTTGCAGCCTGCAGCTTCCCCATTCTTTGAAAGACCCTTTAGTGTTCCTTGGTAAAGAATATTGGCAGCTTTGGGCAAGGAGGGGAACCTGGTCCTTCATGTGACCCTGCAGAGCCCCTGGCTGCACAGGGAGCTTTCATTAAACACCCAACACTCACTCACCCATTTCAACACAGCTTCATTAGGCTTTTATTAAGGACAGGAGAAGGGAGAATTGCTTGTGGTTCTTTCTACTTTCTCCTCATTTTTAAGGGAAAAGAAGATGCCATGAAAATGTTTCCAGTGTCTGCCCCCCAACAGGGACCTGACCAATCCCCTCTGCTGGTCATGCAGAAGTCAGCTTCATTTTTTTTTTAATAAATAGGACATTCTGCAAAAAGTTTGAACTGGGCAGTTCTGCACCTTGTGCCTCCCCTCCTGCCCTGCACCCTGTGACAACAGAGAACCAGAAGGCACAGGGAGCAGGGCCTGCCCACCCTCCCAGGGCACATTTGGGCCATGTATGAACCCATTCTCATACAGCCATAGGTATTTTAACATTTTCAATTCAGAAAAGCTCAGTTCAAGCAACAATTACAGTAGATGCCCTCTCTACACTAACAATGGAAGGAGAACATTATCACCACTGCTTGAGGCAACAGCTTGAAAACAATGGGTTAGAGGGGGGAGAACATAATTAGGATGAGACAGGCATGCCTGGCTCTGAAGGGAAGATTGTTTGGCCAAATGCACCAGGGAAGTTGCTGGAGAAGGGCTCAGTGAGCCTGGGCTCATCTGTCCCACCCAGGACCAGCAGGAACTGGGGCAGCACCAGCTGCCATCCCTGCAGGCAGGGCTGAGGAACACACCCCACCCTGCCCCTGAGGGAACAGAGGTGGGACAGAGCTGAGCCTGGCCCAGCAGCAGCAAGGGGCAGCTCGTGGCTCCCGGGCTGGCCAGCAGCACCAAACAGCCCCAAAACCAGAAGAAAAACTCTCTCCTTTCCCTGTTTCCTTCCCCTGAAGGAAGAAATTCCCAAAAGACATTAGTGCAGCCAGTAGATAATAATATATTTATAACAAATAAGTGCAACAGAAACAAAAGCAACATATTAGAGACAAGAAGTGCAGTATTGGAAAGGGAAAGTGCTGGCAATGAACAGAAAATAGGAATATTGGAGCTGCTGTCAAGAGCAGTACAAAATAATCACTCCTGTCTTACTGCATCAGCATCACTGCTCGGGCAGCACAGCTGGAGGAGGCAAAGCACTCCAGGTTTTGGGACAAACCCCTCGTTTCCATCCAAGCAGCTCCAGGGTCAGGCCCTGGGGGGTGCCAGGAGCCAGCCCTGCCCAGGGTCCCTCTGGGTCAGGGCAAAGGGAGCCCTGGGGCTGAGCCACAGCCCAAGGGGATCCTCAGGGGGCTTTAAACAGCCACAAAAAACAAACACTTAAAAAAAAATAAAACCGAAAATTAAAACAGAAATTAAAATAAAATAAAACAAAACAACAACAAAAAAACAAAGGCAAAAAAACCCCACAAAAATAAAAACAACCAAGGAAAAAATCCACCCAAACAAAAAAACCCCCAATATTTCTCCAGGACATTTGCTACCAGCAAACTTGGATCCAATCCTATCTCTGTTATCACCTTTAGAGTAAATCCTCTTCTCATTCCCGTGGGAACAAACCAGCCCCAAGCCCCTGTCTTGCTCTTTTGTGCTTCAGGCCCAAAAAATATCCTACAGTGAGAAAGAGAGACTTTCTCCCACTCACTGCAGACTCCACTGGAGTCTTTCTGCTGAATTCCTCCCCTCTGCTTCTCTCCAGCCACTTCTCAAGGACTGAGAAACACCAGGACTAACAGTTACCAAACACTTGGTGATTATAACGAGAATAGGAACGTGTACACAACATTTTGAGGAGAATACCTTGGACTTCTCCAAACATTTCCCTTGTACTTCCTGAAGGTTTTACTTTCCTTGGGGTTTGGTTGGGATTTTTAAGAAAGACTGAATGTCTGGTGCCATCTCCTGGGCAGTACAACCTCATCCACCAACAGCTGACTGTTTTTTCCAAAAGCCCCAGAGAAGGGATTGGTTTTACTTCCCTACAGTTCACAGACTCTGGTTTGGGTTGGGAGGGACCTCAAAGCTCATCCCACCCCACCCCTGCCCTGGGCAGGGACACCTCCCACTGTCCCAGGGGGCTCCAGTCTGGCCTTGGACACTCCCAGGGATCCAGGGGCAGCCACAGCTGCTCTGGGCACCCTGTGCCAGGGCCTGCCCACCTTCCCAGCCAGGAATTCCTCCCCAAAATCCCATCTAAATATCTCCTCTTTTAGCTTAAAACAACTCCCACTTGTCCCATCACTGCCTGCAAATGCAAAAAGTCACTCTTCTTTTTTTTTTATAAGCCCCTTTAGGCACTGGAAGGGGCTCTAAAGTCTCCCCAGAGCCTTCTCTCCCCCAGGCAGCTCTCCCAGAGCAGAGGTGTCCAGCCCTGGAGCACCCCTGGGATCCCCTCTGGACTGGCTGCAGCAGCTCTGCATCCCCCCTGCGCTGGGGGTCCCAGTCCTGGGCCCAGTGCCCCACCAGGAGGGCACCCAGCCCCAGAGCACCCACCCAGCCTGTCCCAGTGAAAGAAGGCAGAAGGCAACAGGTCCCAGGACAGATGGGCAGGGACAGAAGCACAAGGGATGATGTAAAAAGTGCTTGCAGACACTCAGCATGTGCAAAAGGACAGCACTGGGGGACAAAGGATCCTCTCTGTCACAGAAATTTAGGGAGGAAACAATAGAGGATGAGGCACAAAGACAGAAAAGTACAAAGGAGAGTAAAAGGAGTCCTTCACTGGGGTGTTCACTGCTGGCAACCACAGCCAGGAGGTTACAGGGGGAATTCAGGTGAAAGTATCCATGAAAGGTTTGTTTTGGTGGAATGCAGGAATGGTTCATGTCCCCCTCAGTGTGGCAGCAGAGGGGACACCAGGACACCAGTGTGTGGCAGTGGCAGTGCCCAGCAGGAGGGGGAATGCCAAGGGGGTCTCATTGAGAGCTGCAGGGGGACAGCACTGACCCTTCCAACTGCACTGCAGAGATTGGGACCAGCAGCAAGGGAATTCCAAAGCAAACAGAAGGAATCCTCTTGTGCTGCAGAAGAGCCACATGCACAGAGAGAATATGGACTGGTGAAAGAAAGGTGTGGGCAAACATCTGGCTTAACACTCAAAAAGGGAATTATCCCAGTAGCATTGGACAGCTGGGACACACCAGGCATGATTTAGCCTTAAAATACTGTTCCCAGGTAACCCAGTTTACTGGGAACATTAACACAAACTGGTCTGAACAATTCAAGGAAAAACATGACCAAGAAAACCATAATGTGCAAGCAGCTGTTAACAGGCAAAACACAGAGACTGGTTTCCTGCAAGCACGAAGGGCTCTGGAGGGCTCAGCTCTGAGCACACTGTGGGGTTTGGCACCCCAAATCCTGGGGGAGCACCCTCACTGCCCAAATCTCCCCTCCCGGAGGGGCTCAGGCTCCAGCTGTTCCAGCACAGCGCTGGCACCCACTGCAGTCACCACCTCTGGCTGCTGTGCCAACACCCCCCGTGGGTGTGACCAGCAGGAAGGCCAAGCCAGGAGCAGCCCCAAGGTGCCAAGGGGTCAGAGGCTGAGGCACAGGGAAAGGCTTCAGTGCCTGGCACAACCAAACTGCAGGAGTAAAAAAGCTGATTTGCCACTGAGAATTAGCTGAGCCTGTCCCTCGGGGAGCTGTGAGGGATTTCATGCTCACAGACACAGCAGCTCAGCAGGATTTCATGGGCAGCAGGTCAGGCTGCAGACCTGGGGGTGCAGAGGTACTGGGGTGACCCACCCAGCTGCACCCCTGCCCCTCCAAAGCCACAAAACCCCCCGAGAGCTGGGGCTCCACTCCCTGGACCCCACCAGACTGAGCCCCACTCCCCTCCAGGCAGCTGCACTCCCCAAACCCACCAGGCTGAGCCCCTGGCCAAGGGAGCAGGAAGGCAGCCCCCCCCCAACCTGTAACAGCACAGCGGATCATCTGTTCTCTATAAATACAGAGAGCTATACATCAAGACTTTTTTTCTGGGCTTATTTTATTTATTTCTAGCAGGTATCAATGTCTCCTTAATTCGAACACACTTCCCCGTGGGACTCATTAGCAGTTTAACAAACTACCCAGGTATAAACACAGGGCAGATAAAAAGGCAGAATTGTAAAATATTTTATGTATGCCTACAAAAATAATCCGGGTGAATGATGGAGGGTGTCAGGGAAGTGCTCAACCACATCAAACAATGAAAACATTCCTGAGATGGGCTGTTTAAATATTAAATAAATACTCCAAACTTCTGTAAATGCTGAACAGAAGAAGTGATGGAATGTTATTTTTCCTGATCTGTTCCCACTGTAATTATGGACTCTTATACTCGGGCTAAAAAGATCATTTATCTTGTGCTGAATATTTCAATTGCTTTGTCTCCAATAAATTGCAGATATTACCTTCAATGGGTACCTAAGCCCAGCACAGGAGCTCCAGGCACAGCTGGTGTGCCTGGAAAATATGCAACATTTGTCTTGCTTTTAAAAATGTTTTTTTTAATAAAATGTTTTATCTCTATTTTTGTGAAAGCTTTTTTACCAAGTTACATATTGCTAAAAAAATTAATTGATTCTACCCAGAAAGAATTCTTTCGGGGGGGGAAGGATATTTACAGGCAAATATTCTGAACTATATTCTCTTTTTTTATACTGCCACCAGTATAACAATGTATGCACCAACATACAGTGCTCCACTAAGAACAACACACCCAAGTTACCTTCCCGTGAGCTGAGGGTTCCTGTGGCCTGGCCACCTGCACAGAGTGGGGACATTCCCACAGTGCCACAGACACACAAAGAATTGATGCCAAATACCCCAAACACAAGTGACTGCACGTGTGAGAAGTGGGAACCTCCTCAATTAGAGGCAGCACTAATGAGGGCTGGCAGCCAGGAACAAGGGCTGTGCCAGCCACGGGGACAGAGGGAGGGGACAACACCTCCATGGGCACTGAGCAGGGCTGGGCACAGAATCCCCAGTCCCGGAGTCATTTAGGTGGGAAAAGTCCTCCTGTGACCCATCAGCACCTTGTCAGCCACGGGCAGTCACTGCTTGGACACCCCCAGGGACGGGCACCTGGGCACCCCCCCGGGCAGCCCCTCCAGTGCTTAACAGCCCTGCCCATGGAAAAGTCCTTCCTGAACAGCCCAGCCCAGCACTGCACCTCCTCACACTTTGCCACCTCAACCACGAAGGCATTTCCTCTCATTTTTATTCAGAGTTAAAATCCAGTTCTAAAAACAAGAAGCAGTAAAGGCACAGATTTGTGGTACCTTTCTTGTCAATGCATGTAATTCACCCTGGAATAGCAGATACTTACTGTTCTGGGTGGGATTATGGAAAACTGAGCAAAATCAGAGGCTACACTGTGGCCATTGGTTTTGGTGCTGTTTCGGCCAGGCAGAGCTGAGCAGCAGGTCTGGGGTTACAGGTCCATCCCTGCTGAGAACAAGGGGGTTCTCCTTGTGCCTCCGGCAGAGCTCAGCTCAGATCCCAACAGTGCCATCAAATCTCAGCGCTCCCAGAAACGCTCCGAGCCCGAGCAGCTCCATGTGAGGCAGGGGAAGGGCTCGGGGTCCCCCCTGGCAGCACTGGCCACTGCTGCACAAAGCACGGGGTGGGGAACCTCTGCTGGGGGGCACACACGACCCCGGGGGGCTGGGTGGGAAAACCCTCCTCGGAAACAAACGCCTGTGCTCCTTTTGTCCCTGCACCTCTGGTTCCACAGGGAGTGAGGGGAGACCTGTCCAGGGATAAAGCTGAGTGTGCCCTGTGTGATCCCATCACACCACGAGGTGCCAGCCCCGCGGCTGTGCCAGGAGGGGCATCGGCCCGGGATGGAGGGGGGGCTGCTCGGGGGCGCCGGGTCCAGCTCCCCAGTAAAGAGCGACAGCGACAGAGTGCAGAGCCCAGGGAGGGACTGGGACACCTCTGAGGAGGGGCTGGGGGAGCTGGGACTGCTGGGCTGGGGCAGGGCTGGGAGCACGGGGATCTCACTGAGCTACAGATGTAGAGCTGTACAGACAGAGATACAGGAGAGAGGCACAGGGACAGAGGCAGGGGGACAGGGACAGNGAGGCAGGGGGACAGGGACAGGGGGACAGGGACAGGGGGACAGGGACAGAGGCAGGGGGACAGAGGCACAGGGACAGAGGCACAGGGACAGAGGCAGGCCCTTCCTGGGGTGACTGGGGCCAAGACCAGAGCCCAGGGGCACAACTGACACACGGGGGACACCAGGAGACACCCCTGGACTCCAGGAGACACGGTGTCACTGTGAGGTGGCCCAGTGTCACAGTCCCATCCCTGGAGACACTCATCCCCCCGCTGGACACGGCCCTGGTGGCCCTGCCTGAGCAGGGCCTGGCCCGGTGACCTCGAGCTGTGCCCTCCAACCCCAGCTGCTCTGTGCCCCTGGGCCAGTCCCTTCCCGCAGCCTGGGCCGTCAGTCTTCCCCAGAGCTCTCAGGAGCTCTTTCCTCTGCTCACGGGTCACTTTTCCTCCAAAGGAATGTCGTGCCTGCCACGCTCCCGGTTCGGGCTGGTTGCTGCTCCCCTCAGGGTCCAACACGGTGGGGCAGACACATCGTCCTGTCGGAGACCAGAGCTGTGCTTTGACTGCTAATCCTTTTATCCTCATCCCTGCCCTAACGGTGTCCTGGTGGGAGCTCAGGCAAAGGAATTCCGTTGCAGTCCCCACCCTGGGACTGTTGCAGAGGATCCCAAAAGCAGGCAGTGCTCAGAAGGGTAATGAAGGCAGTTAAATCTTTTGTTGAAGCTAAAACTAAGTGAGCACCATGTGGAAATGTTTGTTTAACATTACTGAAATATCTGAAATGGTCTGAAATTTTAGAAAATTTAAGGAAAGCCCTATTTAACCTCCTCAAAGCTTCTTTAAGGTACCTGAGATGCTGGCTGCAATGAACTCAGTGCGAGAGAGCAGAGGTGCAGTCCCAACAGAGCAGGCTGTGCCGCTTACCGCAGTGAGAGCACACGGAGGGATCAGAGGCATTTCTGTGGAGGGCAGTGCTGATTAGGGTTGTTATCACACACATCACAGCGAAGCCTCACACCACAAAGCACAGTGAAGCATTCAGCATTTTTCTTCAATCTTCTCTGTCAGCAGTTTACAATCACGAAAATCTATTAACCTTTTCTCTAACTTCATAAATGCTTTTTTTCCCCCTATAGTGCTTTTAAAGCTAATTTTTGTTGTACGGTTTGTGTATAATGAGATCTTACCAAGACAAGCCCTCCTTTCATTCCTGACTGTATTTATCTGTAATTCCAGCAGACTCTGAATTCAGACCGAATAATACCCAGGGCAGGGAACCGCAGCGTGAGAACCCTCGGTAGGGCGGGGACGGCCCCGAGGGGGCCCCGCCGGGCACGGGGAGCCCCGATGTGACACGGGGAGCCCCGCTGGGCACAGGGAGCCCCGATGTGACACGGGGAGCGCCGCTGTCACACCGAGAGCCCCGCTCCGGCGGCGGCCCGGGAGGTACCGGGGCAGGGCGCAGATAAACGGGCGAGTTGGTACCGAGTCCCTGATCAGGAATCCCTGATTAGGAGTCCCTGGTCAGGAGCCCGACCCCACTCGGGTCAGGCCGAGGTGCCCGGCCCGGCCCCGCGGCCGCAGCGCCGCTCCCGAGGCTCCTCCCGAGGGCCCCGCACCGCCCCCGCACCGCGGCACCTTCCGGGGCGGGACTGCTGCTGCCAGTTCCCGTGCCCGTTCCCTTTCCCATTCCCTTTCCCATTCCCGGTCCCGGTCCCGTTCCCGTTCCCCGTCCCTGCGATGGGCGGGCGCAGCGCGGCCCGGCGGGCGGACACGGCCCGGCGGCTGTCGCGGTTCGCGGCGCTGCGAGGTGGGACGGGCGGGGGGCGGCGGGACCGGCCCGGCCCCGGGGGGGCT
>VXBA01002947.1:56812-67328 GCA_013399895.1 Serilophus lunatus | reverse complement strand
AGGGCAGGGCAGGGGTCGGGGTTGGGCAGGGCAGGGGTCGGGGTCGGGTCAGGGCAGGGGCCGGGCAGGGCAGGGCTCGGGGTCTGGACAGGGCTCGGGGGTCCGGTCCGGGCTCGGTTGGCCTCGGGAGTGGCCGAGCCCCGGGCAGGGGTCGGGGATCGGGTCTGGACAGGGGTCGTGCAGGGCAGGGCAGGGGTCGGGGGTCGTTTCTGGACAGGGCTCGGGGCCGGACCGGGCCGGGTGGCCTCGGGAGTGGCCGAGCCCCGGGCAGGTCAGTGGCCGGGGCAGGAGGGGCAGAGCCCGGCCGCAGCCCCGCGATGGTGCCGCTGGAGGGGCTCACACCCCCGGGGTACAGGGCAGCACCGACCCAGGGTTTGGGAAAGCCACACTCAGCCTGACAGTTTAATTAGTTTGTTTTAATAAATTACTCCAAGGGCAGCAAAACCCTGGAAGAAACTAGTCTGAGTGCCCATCGTGTAACACCATCCTGTAAGTGTTAATTCCTGTTCCCCGTGATGTGCAAAGTAACTTAACAGTTACAGTGTTAACTGCAGTGGAGAGGAACAGGCAGACACTAATTCTCAGAAATCTGGCAGTTAGAACTCGTAGGAGAATAAAAAATATCCCAAACCTTCCTTATTTCCATACTGTAAATGTCAGAAGTCCTTCTGAACGCTGCCTTGAAGACACCAGTGAGCTTTGGTGTGACCTGTTTGCTGCAGGAGCTGGGTTTTGTGGCCTGTTCAACTGGTTGAGAGCTTCAAATGCTGGGGTGTGCAGAAGGACTGTCCCATCACTGGGACACCAGTGCCCTGGCGTGGCAGGTTCCAACTGGGCACCAGTGCACCTCAGAGCAGCTGTTACTGGAGCTGCTAAAATAATAAAATACTTTGTCTTTAGGAAATGGTGGATCAACTCTTCACGTTCTTCAGTACTTGGAAGATCTGTATGGTGATGAGTGGAGTTCCTTCACTGTGCTTCTAATCCATTCTGGTAAATTCAGTATTAAATGTCCTACTCTGAAATTGTACCCTTTTTTTTCTTTTCCTTCCTTAAAATAATATGATGGCAAAGAAGTCAGAGTTCAGAAACACAGTTCCCTCAGAAAAGTAACCCCAGTGTGTATGATCACTTGATCTCGGGTTGGTGCTTAGGAGACGTTCCTGTGACTTCAGCTTTTCTTCTCAGCACTCCAGGTGTTCAGTCAAACAGTGAGAAAGAGATGTCACTCGGAGTGTCTGATTTGAGTTCCTGCTTTGCAATGCCCATTAAGGAGTGTGGCCCTCCCTGGGGGCAGCCTCAGGCTCTTCATACCTGCAGGCAGGCTGGGAACTTGCCTTCTTATGCAGTTAGTCAGGACACTTCCAGAAGTGGACGTGGAAGAACATCAGTTCTGGAGAAGAGAAAGAAACCAGGTGATGTCTCTCTGCTTATTTGACTTATCTCTGGCTTAGAATTCCTGTCAAGAGTGTAGGGGTCCTCCTCTTTTCCAAGTAACAAGTAGGTTCATTTGCTTTCATCACCTCAGCACCAGACAGCTCTGAAACAAACTCAAGGGAACAAAATCAACCACAATTTTAATATGAGCTATTGAAGGCAGGCTGGGGTTTGGGCATGAGGTCAGATCTGCTTTGGGAAATGTCTGAAGAACAATTGATGTCTTCACATCTCTCAATCTTTGAGGAATCCTTGGTGTATGACCAGGCTGAGGGGTTTTTAGTGCCTGTGTGTACCTGTGAAATAGCTGGATGGGTTCAGTTTTTTGGTTATTTCCGTGCAGGGTCTTTGTGTGATTCGAATTTTCCTTCTCTTCCAGGTGGTTACAGCCAACGGTTGCCAAGTGCAAGTGCCCTTGGGAAGATCTTCATGGCCCTGCCCCTGGGAGAGCCCCTGTTCCAGATGCTGGAGCTGAAGCTGGCCATGTACCTGGACCTGCCCCGCCACATGAGGCCAGGAGTGCTGGTCACCTGCTCAGATGACATCGAGCTGTACAGCACTGGGGACACAGAGCCCATCAGGCTGGACAGGCCTGGGGTCACTGCCCTGGCCCACCCCTCGGAGCTGGCAGTGGGCACCACGCACGGCGTCTTTGTGTTGGAGCCCTCCAGTTTCTCAGGCCAGGGGGGGCTGGAATTGGCCTCCTGCCGTGGCTTCCTGCACAAGCCCGACGTGGGCACGATGAGGAGGAGTGGGGCAGTGTGTGTGAGGGGCCAGGGGGGCTCTGAGTGTGTGTACACTGACAGTGTGTTCTACATGGACCACCCCACTGCCAGGAGGCTGCTGGCCTTCTACAGGCAGCTGGGCACACTTGGCTGTGAGCTGGACGCCTACGGTGACTTCCTGCAGGCCCTGGGCCCCGGGGCCACCCCAGCTGACCCCAGGGGCACGAGCAGTGGCAGCAGGGAGGGCAGGAGGCGGGCAGAGCTGAGGCAGCAGCTGTTCTCCCTCCTGCAGGGAACCCCCCTCCACGTCCTGCTCCTCCACAACTCCCGGTTCTACCACCTGGGAACCAGCCAGGAGTGTTTGTTGCACTTCTCTGCTGACAGCAAGCTGAGCTTTGAGCTGGACCTGCTCCCTGTGGCCTTCAGCCTCGTCCCTGACACAGCCCAGGGCTGTGCCCAGGCCAGAGTCCTGCAGAGCATCCTGGGCCCGGGCTGTGAGCTGGGGCCTGGCTCTGTCATTGAGTTCTCCAGGCTGGGCCCCGAGGTGTCAGTGGGGCAGAGCAGCATTGTCAGTGGGGCCTGCATAGATTTCAGTGCAGACATCCCCTCCAACTGCCTCCTGAGCTCACTAAGTGTGAGAATGAATGGCCAAGTGGGACACGTCACTCTGGTGTTTGGTGTGGGGGACGACTTGAAGAGGAGTGTGAGCTTGCTGGCAGAGACAGCCTCCCTTGGGTTCTTTGGGGCCAGCCTGGCAGACTGCCTGGACCTCTGGGGTGTAGAGGCTTCAGAGCAGCTCTTCTCCAGTGAGCACACTCGCTGGGGGCTGTGGACTGCCAGGATCTTCCCTGTTTGTGCCACTCCCAGTGAATCTGTGAGGGTGGCCCTGAAGATGCTGGATTCTGTGCAGCACATGTCACCTTGCAAACTGAGGGGCTTTCAGCTCCTGTCTGTTGAAGAAGTACTCACCTACAAAGATGTAGAAGACATGCTGAAGTTTAGGAGGCAAATTTACGATGAAATCTGTCTCCAAAGGCAAAAAGACAAGTCTGACTGTAGAATGAACTGCACTTAACAAGTCTGTTTTCATTTGTGGATGATTGATTGCTTCCCAACTTGTAGGAATCCTGAGGGAAAAGTACACAGATCCTTTCTCTGATCTCATTGAAATTGAAATAGAAATAAAGTGCATTAACAGTGTTATAGCATAACATTAATAATGCAGCAAATGCACATGAACTGCTCTTCTGGGGGAAGCAGTGAAATACTTCAGATTTGGTGACTTTTTTTGGGGTGGATGTTATTGTATTTTGTAGCCTTTGTCAGTAAGAATACGATACAGAACAAATCAATTAGAAATTTGACTGAAAGCTGCTTTAAAAGGCCTTAAAGGGTAGAATATTTGCTCCAGCAACATGGAATAATGCAAGGAATAGATTATGTTTCTCTCTTCTCATGCTGCCTTTTTGCAATACAGTTTCAATTAGGTAGAGGTAAAAATTACTAAAAATGTCTTTAATTCAAGACATCTTAAGCATTGGTATTTTTTATTTTGTAATTTTTTATCCTTTCCAGTTTTTCATCAGAGGAAAAAGATTGCCATGAGAGATCATTCTCTCCCTTGTGAAAAACAGGACTTGGGTCAGCACCTGCCATCAAGACCCCCTGATTTCTTGTTTTCACTGGGAGCTGTGTGGAAGCTGGCAGTGGCACTGTGTGTGTCACATGAAATCCTGCAGTTTGTGCTCTCTGAACTGTGGAGGCCTTGGAGGGAGGGTTTCCCCTCCTGCAGCAGACGTGGGACAGCATTGTGTCCCCAGAGGAACACAGTGTCTGTTCCCCCTTCCCCCTCTCCACCCTCTGCTGATACAGACAATAATAATGTCCCGTTTCTAGTTCAGGTATCTGAGGTCCAGCTCCAAACAGAGAGATTTGCTATTTTTGAAGATCATACTGTGCAGTATATCAGTGAGCCTGTTTTTGCATTTATCTGGGCTTTAGTGTTTTACTTCATGTTTCTCTCCCTGCTGACTGAATTCCCAAATGGCACCCTCCTTATGCCACCCACAGGGCAGCAGTGCCAGTGTGCCCTGGGCACTGCCTGCCCTGCTTGAACCTGCACTGGGTTTCTTCCTTGTAGATAAAGAAACCTCTCCAGAGACAGAGTTCTTCTCCTGAGGATTTCTTCCGAGCATGAAGAAATACAAAGGACCTAAAGGTGGAGGTTTGGAATTGCTGGAGCTGACTTCAAAGAAATAAGGATGATTTCTGAGCAAATAGGGGCTCTAAAAGTCATTATGGAATGTTAGTTTAACAGTGGAAACAGCAGGAGGCCCAAAATAAATGCATCGAGTCACAAAGTAAAAATAGTCATAGAGCATGGAATTGTGGTTTGCAAATCATCTCTGCATGGTCTGCTCATCTGTTCTTAAAACACTTTAGGAGGAACAAATGTTTGACACAGTTTTGTTGGGTTCAGGCCTCCCTGGGTGTTGCAGTGCTGCCAGGAGGGCTCTGGGTGTTCAGGAACTGCTTTTAACATGATTCTCCATCCAGCTGTTAGAGCTGCATTTGTTCTGAGTTCCCTGAGCACCGTGTATTGGTTCCATTGGTAAAAGCAACATGGATAGAAGTGCTCCTGGTACCTCAGTACTGGGAAGAGACACTGGGGACCAGCACAGGGACTGGGCAGCTGCTGGGAAGGCTGGGCCAGCAGCAGCTGCTGTGCTTTAGGTACAGGGGGTGTTCAGGGTAAGGAGCACAGGACTGTGAATCACAGGAGTGTGTTTCAGGTCTGGTGTCCTGGTGAGCTGAGCTTTTCTGCAAAGCTGTGAAGGAAGTGATGTTCAGCCTCACCAACAGCTCAGAGCAGGGTGTCAGGAACCACCTCTTGGCAAAGGAAACATTCAGATCTTGAGGCAAAGGTTTTGATGAAAAAAAATCTGTTGGAATGGAATGAGCATGGATTTGCCAGGTAAGAAACATCGCACTGCTTGAGGTCTTTATGCCACCCCATGCTTGCTTCTTACACTGAATGTTTTTGTCTCAGATTCAGAAGGCAGATTTTGGTCAGTATTATCCCTGGGTAATATGAGCAGGATTAATTTCTGTACCTGTGGAGTAAATCCATATCTGGATTTGTACCAGTTCTCACTTTTAAACTGAAATTAAGTGTCATATAAAATATTATGAAAAACATTAAAAATGTATTTTATTTATACAGAGCTGTATTATTTTTCCATAGGGTTTTGTATCATACAGGGCTCTGTGTGTACATGTTCACACACGTTCTGTAAATTCATTCTTGGACTCCACACTTTATTGACCAATAAACACTTGTGTATCTGTAAGGTTCCACTGGTTTCCATGGACCCACAGGGCTGGTGTGTTTGCCCAAACAATTCTGGGATCCCACAGTTCTGTGGAACTGTCTGTGATAAAGTTTTTAGCTATAACAAATTGCACTATTTACAGCAAGGGCCGTGGAACAGTGTGATCAAATCTGACTAAAATCCAAAAGCCTGCAGGCCAGCCCCTTCCTCAATAATCCATGGCTGATGGGCTCTGTCTGTGAACGTATTTTGTCCGCTTTGCCTTTACAGCTCCAGCTGATCTTTGTCTTCCACAGTCTGCTGCTCATGTAGATGACAACAATTTTCTCATGCAACCAGCTGGGATAAAGGTGTCCCAAGGAAACAAAGGCTTGTGCAAGGCCCCCCAGGAAAACTTCACAGCAAGATCCTGGGAATTTGGGGGTTGCTGTTTCCAGTACTGGATTCTGAAAGGACCATCCATGGCATCCTGGCCCGTGGTTTTCCTGCAGTCTGAGTAAAGAAGGATGCAGCACTGACAGTGTGGGCAGGCAGGACCTTCAGGGCAAGGAGTCATCCACTCAAACCTGGAGCTTCCTTTGGTTGAGCCTCATGGAGGTTCCCAGATGGGTGCAGCATTCACACATCCCCTGCCTCCATCCATCCCAAAATGCAACTTGAGCTGGTACAGTCTCATACAAAGCCAAAATGACTGTTTAATAATTTTACTCATGTCAGCTTGTTTTATTTAATTAGTTTTGCTGTGTAGTGCAATAATGGGGCTCATAGTGAACATTGTGGCAGTGATTTCCCTGAATGCCAGGAGCACGTGCTGGGATGAGCAGAGCTTTGTCTGTATTACACTGAAATCTGAGAGGGGTCATTTCAGTGACCTTTGGGGCAGGGAGCTGAAATCTGAGAAACTGGGCACTTAAAAAAAGAGCACAAGGGAAGGGAACTGAAATGAAGAGGAGCAGCTGAGAGGAACCTGTGCCCCGAGGATTTGTGGGGCTGATGGAAGGAAGGAAGCTCCAAGGATCAGCTGGAGCTGGGGACAATGTTCCTGCCTTGTCAGGGGTTGTGCTGGAGCTCAGCACTGCCAGCCACTTCTCAATCCTAAACCTCCAGTGCCAGGGCTCCATTGTCTGCCCTCTGCACAGGGGAATGTGAGTCCAGGGGCAGAGGCCCCTGTGGGGTCAGAGCAGAACCAGCTGTGCTGCCCTGGAGGAGCCACTGCAAACACCTCCTCCCCTGGGAGGCCAAGGCGCTTCCTTCACTTGCTTATAAATATGTATTTAGTGCCTTTTCCATTTCCTGTGATGTATCTGAATGTCACCTGGAATTTATGGGAGCAGCATGCAGCCAAGTCAAGGACAGATGTGGATATGTTCCAATTTGGGTATGTTCTAATTGATTGAAATAAAGATAATTTCAAAAGACTTAACTCCTATTAAACTTCCCTGGGAAGGACATTTAAAACCAGAAACAGGAAAAGAATTATTCACACATTTCTGCTGTAAGATTGGCCATGAGAGTCACACATTCCAAACATGACACTGAAACAAAATACAAAAATTAATCAAAGAAATTTGTACAGCTTAGCATTCTGTAAACATCTTATCTGAAGAATTTACTTGCTGACAAACTGCTCATGGTGTTGCAGTGCTACTTTTGGAGCTGTTCATTCAAACTGGCCTCATGAACAGTCAAGCATAGCTTCTCAGTTTCTCTTTTTCTCTGTTTGCAACGAGGCTCTGCAATTATTATTCTTTTTTGTCTTTTCCCCCTGCCCTAGTTTCAATTATTCTGCAGCTGCTTCACGCAGCCAAGGGTGTGACTGCCCCAGGAATTCACCTGCTGCTGGGGTGGCAGAAGTTGCTGCGCTGGCAGGGCTGGCTGGCAGCATCACCTTGGAGCTGCCCTTCCCAGGGCCCTTCCCTGAGCATCCCCACCACACAAAGGTTTGTAAAAAGTGAGTAAAAATAAGGTCTGGGAACTGATTGTTGGGTTTTGGTGTATTTTCATAAAGTAGATGGTATGAAAATAAAAGTATTATGCAAGGTACTTCTTGTAGAAAAATCATTTCTGTCTCTTCGTGGACATTCCACTCCCTTTGTACAGGTGCTGTGAGGAACTGCTCCTCTGTGTAGAACAGACAGCACGTTTCCTGGGCTCTGGGGTCTGTCCTGTTCCTGTTCCTGCCACAGCTGGCTTGGTCTGGAGGGCAGGAAGGGCCTTCAGGATGGGGGATCCCAGGGCAGAGGGGGCAGCCCAGGAAAGGGGACACTGAGAACCTGGGAGTGTAACTGGACGTGGGGGTCAGGGGCCGGGCTGGGGCCTTTCTGCAAATACTTGGTTGGATATCCCAGGGCACATTGTCCCAGCAGTTCCGACTGCCCTGATACACACCCTTGGGTTGACTGTGGGATGAGCTGCTAGTCCAGGAGGTGGGATGCAGCACACGGGAGGTTTTATAGGTGTGTGTTCCATGAGCATCCCTGCTTGCCTGAAATCCTTCTCTGAGAAAAACAGAACACACAACAGCTGCCAAGGCCAACTGACACACTTTATGCAATATAAGTATATATTTATTTAAATATAGGGGTGTATATTTGCCTTTCACTTTCTCTTACATATTGCATTCCTAAGTGCCAACACAGATGCTCCAGTGCAAGCCCCTGAGCCAGGACACATTGGGAGCTGAGATCATCCCTGGCCTCTCTGAGCTGGGGACCCTCAGCCCCCCTTGGGAATCCTCCCAGCACACTTCAGATTCAGCTGCTTAAATTCCCTTTTCTTCACAAAATCAGTAACAAACTGCCACATTGCACCTCCCACCAGTTTTAACTGTTCCCTTCCTCTGTTCAGCAGCTGGAGGCAGGTGTTTGGTGGGGATGGAGGCAGGTTTGGAGGCAGGCTGTGTAGGTGTTCCTCTTGTCCCAGCCCCGTGGACAGCACGGGCTGTTTGCTCCGTGCCATTGTTGCATGACATTCCTCTTGGCACAGGGTTTATTTTTAGCCAGAGACTATCACAAGTATTTTTTATCAGGACTGTGACTGCCCCTGAAAAGGGAATCATATTACTGCAAGAACTGTGCTGAAACAAAGAAGATATATTGGACAAATGGGAAATTATAAATCTAGACCAAGCCAGACTTGCACGGGTAACTAATGTTGTTTTTTTCCAGGCCAGGTGCCACCATCCCTCTGCAAGGGACAAGTGGCATCTCAGGGGTAACTCACTGCTGCTTTGCTCTTGAGTTCAAGGCTCAGGTATTGTTCTTGACTTAACTCAGATAGAGGCTGTTAAAGAAGGCAAAAAGCTTCTAAACTAAATTTCTTGGGGGAATTAACTTAGATCATTATATTGATTTTACTCATAGTTCACTAGAAAAACTTTTACATTTCCAACCATTTTCTGCTGTGTGTCTGCTTAGGAAATAAGAGCTAAAAAATGCAACCTGAGCTTTAGGTTTTCTCCTAAATATGATTTAATGTTAAAATGTTTCTGGTAAGGATTCATACATACCAGCTGTCTCTGAAATCCGTGTGTATGTGTCTGCAGCAAGAACAGTTTAATAGCTGTAATATTTCAAATTTAATAGAAATATATATGAAACTGTGCAAATGGATGTTTAAAAATCAAGTGGTTTGGTTACTGGGACATTATGATTTGAGTTTCTGGGGTTTGTGTGTTTGGAAGTGTTTTATCAATCAGGAGTTTTTGTTGTAGATGAGTGGAAAAAAAAAGTCAGCGAATCCTATGCCACAGTCACAGAGAGGTTGGAGGATGACCTGCAGATCAAGGAGAAGGAGCTGGCAGAGCTGAAGCATGTCTTTAGGTAAAACACTCTGCCCACACGTTGATTAATTTGTTATCAAGCAGTATTTGCAGTTTCAGGTGTTTCTCATGGATGGAGTTTCTCTTGGGTGGAAGGCATGCTCCTGAGGTCTATTTTTGGGAATCCATCATCACCGTGCTGGGCAGAGCCCCACAGCAGAGCACCAAAATTAGTGCCTGCTGATTATTAATGCCAGTATTTTACAACAAGCACCCATGTACTTCTGTAGATGAATTAGCTTTGGTGGGATGTCTGAGTTTGCTGTGCACCTTCAGTGTTGATGTGTTTCTGCAGCTGGGAACATTGCAAAAATACAAAACCAGTGCATCCAAATTCAGGGTTGGAATGGTTTGCTCAGGACAGCACGTGCTCACAACCAGGTTCACCCAACTCAGTGTCACCCAACTCTTCTCCTTTGCTGCAGAGCCCTGCTCCTCTCACCAAAGGAGTGGAAATCAATGATCCTGGGGACGTGGCAGTAGAGAGGCTTCTCTTTCTAAGTCAGGCTTGAGGAGTCAGCCAGTGATTTCATTTCCAAAAGCTGCCCTCACCCACAGGGAAAGTGTTCAGTCCAGTCTTGTGAATATCTGAAACCCAAATGTGGCCTCTTGTCTGTAGGAAAAACTCCTCTACAGCAGTAGGAATTGATTTTAGAAAACTGCTCATTAATCCTTGTATTTAAAGAATCCAGCACTGAGAAACCGGATGGTTGTTGGGAGCTGAGGCGGGGAAAGCCATTTCCCTGATGGAAATGAAACAAGTAGCTGGTGAAGTATCTGCTCTGAAGGGTTTGGGTTATAGAAGTGACAAACCCTGGCAGAGGACAGAGCTGGCAGCTTCCCATTCATTTATTTATTTAGTACATAAAACCTTCCTTGCAGTATTTTCCTACAGAAACATGAAAATGTTGCCAGTCTCTGAGTTCAAATCATTCACATTGAACACCACTAAGAAAACAAACCCAAACGGCCGCAAACTGGGTACAAACGCAGCCTCACGTCTCAAAACGAGTATTGTGAGATTTCACTTTGGAAGGTCCCCCAGTGCAAGCTGTGCTGGGGGCCACTCCAGTGGCGATGTGCACAGCCCTAACCTTTCGCAGCTCCGAGGAAGCCTTCGGCCGAGTGAACCTCAAGTACCGCACGGAGAGCGGGCTGTCGCTGCTGCACCTGAGCTGCGCCTGCGGGGGTGGGTACCGGGG
>VXBA01002947.1:33604-55995 GCA_013399895.1 Serilophus lunatus | reverse complement strand
TACCTGCGGGGGTGGGTACCTGGGGCGGGCACGGCGCAGGGCTGCGGGCACTCCCAGCATCTGAGCTGCGTTGCCAGGGGCTGCGTGGGGTTGCACTGATCCCTCTCCCAGCTGATTCTCCAGCCCAAGGAAAGTTCTGGCTGATGTTGCAGCACGTTTTACTGCGAGTGTTCACCTCAGTCAAGACTGCTCCTAAAGGCCTTTGTTAAGTGTCGCCTAACACAGAACAGGGCTCCACCCTTCTGGGTTCTGTGCATGGCAGGGACCTCAGGGTAGCAACACTCTGCCACACACGCCCCACCAATTATTCCAGTGTCATGAAAACACCTGGATTTTATTTCACAGTGATTAAATAATGACTCAAATACTTTGGTGACAAATATCAGCTGATAGGGCTTTAACTGATAGCAGAACAGAGTACCCAAAACAAGGGGACAACCTTTCTTCTGGAGTGTTCCTAGAAACACTCCTGGTGGGGTTTCCCACTGGGATCCACCCAGCTGCTCTGTCACCACAGCAAGCCATTAGTTCGTGCACACACTCTCCTCTTGTTCTGCCATTCTCAGCAGAAATTTGCTGAGAGAGGCAAACAGAATTCTACCCTGAGGTCTCAGCCCTCAAAGTGCTGACTAAGGATGTGCACAAATGATTTGATGTTACCAGTCAATCTGAGATGTTACCATGAGGATCAACCTGATCCTGCACTGCTGAAAACTGAGTGGGCCTTGACTCACCATTTCAGAGAGTAAGATCCTACCCAAAGGTGACATCAGTACTGGGAGCATCAGGGCACCTGGTGGGGTTCCTGAGGGGAAGGCTGGAAAACACATCCTGCTAATTAGTTACATAAATATTTGGAGGAGGGTGAGGAGCTACTGGAGCCAACATTGTCCTTGGTTACTGTCACAGGGATTCAGAAAGCAGATGCATTTATTGGTGTGATGACTGTGCAGCAGAAAGGTCAGAGCAAGGCTCATCTTCAACCCCCCAAAATGACTGTAGGTGTTGTAGGGAGAGCAGTGCTCCAGCTCTGAGAGGGCAGAGGAGCTCAGCAGAGACTCCAGAAGCACCTCATGCTCTGGATGTTCATGGAGCTCTTTGCAGCATGGTCTGCACATTAAAGGAGGAGCTGCTTCCCTGTGAGTTCAAATCCAAGCAGCCAGTACCTGGCCAGACCCACAGCTGCCCTGGCCAACAGGGAGATGTTTCCACCACCCTCTTCATTTTGAGGACTCCCAAGATGTATTTTATGACTTGCTTCAGGTCAGCAGTCGATTCTCTGCTTTCAAACTCACACAGGATCTCCTGATCTCATCTGCACTTTCTTTCCTGTACTGACTTTGTTTTCCACTTTTCTCTCTAAAGGCAACAAATCCCACATCAGAACTCTGATGCTGAAGGGGCTGCGCCCATCCAGGCTCACGAGAAATGGGTTTACAGCTCTGCACTTGGCAGCTTATAAGGTAAATTGGTTTGGATAGAACTGATGACAGGAAATCAGAAGTGAGCAGCTGATTTGTCTGGACTGTCTGAGCTCTGTGGTTGTTACTTCTGGTGAAAATACAAATTTCGCATTTATCGTGCATAGGAAAACACCCTATAAAGGGCCGTGCACAGGGGTTAGCAGATGCATTTGCAATGTCCCCCAGGAGGCAGGGCACTGCTTCAATCATCTCATGCAGCTCAAGATAAAGGAGTTGTCCAGTGCCACCATGAAATCAGGATGGGTGCAGGTTTTATAAGCAGGAGGGAGGTGTGGTGCCCCTGCCCCTCACGCCCTGAGCCCCTGGGCCACCAGTGGCCCCTGTCCATCAGGGCTGTGTCCCAGCAGTGATGGGGGTCCCTGTGTGGTTGCAGGACCAGGTGGAGCTGCTCAGAGCCCTGCTGCACGGGGGGGCTGACACCCAGCAGGTCGGGTACGGGGCCCTCACCGCCCTGCACGTCGCCTCCATCGTGGGCCACCCCCAGGTAGGGCTGGCTGTCTGTCTGTCTGTCTGTCCTGGGCAGGGCTCACAGGGGGAGAGCTCAGGAGCAGCTCATTCTGTTCTGCACTGAGGCCTTCCACTGCTGAAGTACAGCTGGGTTTTATTGAACTCTTTGCTGCGTTTTGGGAAAGCCACATCTGGGTGCATAGTTCTGCACTGAAGGCACATGAACAAAGGACACACATCTGTTGTATGTCTCCTGAATTTCTATAGACGTCTTTAAAGTCTTGGGAATAACTTGTGCTGCTTTCTGAATGTCAGAGGTGTTAACCAAGAGGTAGATGATGAAACATTCACTCATCCACACCAGCATTTCTGAACCTGGGTATGGAGAGGGTCTTCCAGATACTCTTTCTGAGTGTGAAAGAAGCACAGTAAAAGAGTTTTGCTCCCTCTTCCAGAGCCATGAGCTCTGCTTCACAGCTCTCTGATTTTCACTTCAGACAGGGACTGAGATTCTTGGCTCAGAGCTATTTTGTACTTTGGGTAATGCAGAGAAAGCTGTTGCCAGGGTGAATCTGGATATGAGACATCCATATTGATAAGTCTTGTGTAGGTTGGAGGCTTCTCACTACAGGGAGCAGAGAAAGGAAGAGAGGATGAGATCCCCCCATGCCTGTAGTCAAGCCCTTCCCTTTCCAGACGTGCTGCCAGTCCTGAGTCTGTTCTCTCATCATTCCCCACCTCAGCTCAGCCATCTCACACCACCTCATTCTGTCACTGCAACAGCTCCCTCAGGGAACTTCATTTATGTTTTAAAATAAATACTGAGGATTTGCAGTTTGGAGCCTAGCCTCCAAAGCACCTCCAAAATTATCTGAATGATGGAGGAGCTGATAACTCTGGGGTGGTGTCACTCACAGGTATTTGCTGTCCCTCTGTGGGCAACACAAATTGCTCTTCTCTGATCTGGGGTTTCAAGTAATTTTTAGATGTTTGGGCCTTTTCCTCCCAATGCCAATAGTGGGGCTGCTTTTGATCCCATGTCCTGAGCTCCTGCCAAGGTAAAAGGGGTAATCAGAACCTGGCAAGGATAAGCTCATTAGCTTAATAAGAAATAAATTATAAGTGATTTGGAGAAGTCCCTTATTTCTCTCTTGGGAATGATCAGATCTGTATCAGAAGCATCTCCATAAATGAAGGGGGATTCTGTACAAGTCATTTGGTTCATCTGCTGCCCTGGGGACTGAGGGTTTGTAGTCCAAGTGCAAGCTCTTGCTTTCCTTCCTTGTACAGCTGTGAAATTTTCAGTCAGCTTAGAAGCTCCTCTGCTGGATTAAGTAGCTTGTTTTGTTCACAATTTAATATTCATGGAAATATGGAACAATTTTTTCAATCCCCCTCATAACTAGAATAAGCTTAAGAAAGAGAAAACCAATTTTTGGTTGTCTTCCTAATTCAAAGAAGGTAAAAAATTATTTGTACCATTAAATAAATAGCAGAGGTGTACAGCCCAATCTCTGCAAAAGAGTTTTCTACTACAGGAGAGGACTGACTATTTTTAAGAGGAAGAGAGAGAAAACTGAGAAAAAAAGTTCTTTTTTTCCTATTTTGGAGAGTCAGTCTGTGGCTCCTGCTCCATCCCCAGACCTGAAGCCACTGCAGAGGTCAGTCCTCTGGGACCAGGCCAGCAGAGGCCATGGGATATGGCATCTCATTTGAGCAGCCTGGTGTAGAAATATTCCATGTTCTCTATGACTTAGGACTGTATTTTATTTCTCCAAAATGAGGCTGTTTGCTGATTTTGCCCATTAATGAAAATGGCAGTTCTCAATGGGAAGAATGAAAAATGAGTGAAAAATTAAATAAGAAATTAAAAATGGCAACTTAATGAAAAATTACAAAATAAGCTGATGACTGTATTAGAAACATCAGCAAATAAGTCCTGTAAATCTGTCACTGTGCAAAGGCCTCATTTGCTGAAGTTGGCTTCTCATTTACATTTTCCCTGCTAAAACATCAATAATCATCTTGTTTCCTTAGGAAACTCTTGTCCAAATGCCTTGTGTCTGTCTCATGTTTTCATTTGTTGATTCCTTCCAACCTTCAGAGGGATTTAATCAGCTGTCTTTGAAGGGAACCTCACTGATGTGAGTGTCCAAGGAGCCTCTGAATAAACCTTTCATAAGAGAACTCCATGAAAAATTACAGAGTAGGAGTATTGTGCAAAATGCTCCGAGTACCACTTTGAATCAGAAACTGGTTGTGTGAGGAATGGGGCAGCATTTGCTCCTCTGGTTCCCCAGCCTGTGCTGTGGTGCATCCTGCCAGGACACCTTCACAACCAGCCCAACCCTCAGCATCCCCTGGTTATGAGCTGCACCTTTATCACTGTCTATCTCCTGAGAAGAAAAAGATTTTATTTTTTTTTCTTTCTGTAAGAGTTCAAAGATATTTTGCATCAGAAATCTTCTCCTTAGTTTCTGCAGTGTTTCTATCCTTGCCCATCCCTCCAGCTTCCCCCCTACCTGTGGTGCCTATGGCAGCTTTCAGTGCTTTCTAAGGCTCCTTTTTGCTCTTCTCCAAAGATATCTTGTCTAAGAAAGTCTCCAGCCTGTCTTGGTGCCCCTCTCATCATTGACACTTGAGTGAAGTTTGCCCAATACAACCCACAGGACTCCCTTGCTCAGGAGATGCCAGAGCAGCAAACACAGCCTGGAAAACGTGCCAGAATCCCTCTGGGTTTGTGGCACCCCCAGATCAGGGGCACCCACATCACCCAACACACGTTTGTCCCTTTGAAGATCCACCTGGAAGCTCACAGATGAATCTGAATTTTGAATTCCAGCTTCCAAGGGGATCAAGGAGAACTGGAGTTGTGCTCGTGTCCCTGAGTGTGTTGCAGCTCGTGGCTGACCTCAAATCAAACTCATCCAAAGGAGTTTTAACCAAAAAAGGAACAAAAAAGGGGAAATTTGAAAGAAAACACTTAAGGTTATTTATTGAAGCCAAAGAGCTATTATCTTCTAAAATACAAAGAAATCTTTACACACTGAGGGAATTCACCTTCACACATTTAAATTTAAAAGGATGTTTCATTTTGTTGAACATTTTCATGTCTAAAACCTCTGATATGTTTATGGCTCTTTGTTTATAATGGTTAAAAGAAAATGAAAGGCTGTTCTGAGAAAATGCAGACAGTCCTTTCTGTGCTCCTGCACCCTAAATCAGGGTTTTTCCTGGCACACTGATTTTCAGGCTTGTTTATAAAGCATCAGTGACATTCAGTGTTCAGTTCAAGTACTGGAAATCAATCACTTTTATATGATGTGTGCAGCACCTTTCTCTAGGCTTATTTTTGACTTTTTTCCAACTGGTAGCTTGGGGTTTTGAGGTCCTGTTTTGCCCCCTGACCACACACACACACACACACATATATACATATATATATAGTGGTTGTAACTGGGATTTCCTGCTGGTTCCCCTGCAGGCTGTGGATGTTCTCCTGCAGCACGGGGCCTATGTGAACGTGCAGGATGCTGTGTTCTTCACCCCCCTGCACATTGCTGCTTATTATGGCCATGAGCAGGTAAATGTGGGGGAATTCCTGAGCAGGGGCTCACCCAGGCACCTGGAGGTTCAGTGTTAGAGCTTTCAGGTTTGCATTGCAGAGGGTCCTTCCATGCCAAGCCCTCACACACTCACATGACACTCCGAGCATCCTTGGTTGCCCTCCAGCTCTGAGTATCAACAAGACATTTCTACACTTCCCTCCTCTGTCCTAAACCCCAGCAAAAACTTGTGTTTTGTCCCTGAGACCTGAACATCACTCCCCTGAAATAATTAAATGGCAACTCTACTGCTTTTCCTGCAAATTCACAAACTTTTCAATGAGTGGAAGCAATGCTCCCACAGAGAGCAGGATTGTCCCCCAGGTGCTGTGCCCACCCCCAGTGCAGCTGAGCTTTCTATTGAATCTCCTCTCCCTGGTTTAACTTTGCAGAGACGCCCACATGCAGTACCATCCAATGCAACACTGCATCTGATTCTCTCAAAGTTTTATTTTCACATGATATTTTAATTAGCCTTAATTAAATATTCAGGTAGCCCACCTCTTACTGAAGTTTGGAGCTGATGTGAATGCAAGTGGTGAAGTTGGGGACAGGCCTCTCCATCTGGCTGCTGCCAAAGGCTTTCTCAACATCACAAAGCTCTTGATGGAAGAAGGAAGCAAAGCTGATGGTAAGAAAAGTTATTTAAAAATCAGCTCTTCCACTGTGTTTTATAGACAGAGTCTTAGCTACCTCACACATCCTGTGTGTGTGTCTGTCATCTCTGGGCAACTGAAACAAGAAGCAGCAGTTGGAGAGGTTTTCTCATTTAATTTTGCTGGTTTGTCATCTCATGTGTCCTCTGTTTCCAGTAATAAGTCAGAGGTGAAAAACAGGAGCAGGAAAAACCCATTGAGGTTAATACCAGAAGTGGTTCATTCTTGGACATTGATTCAGGCAGGGAACACGTGGAGAGGGTCTGCAGTCAAATGACTTCAGTGCACAGGGAACTGGGAATGAGGCACAGCTGAAGGGTTTAAAGTCAAAATTATGCATCAAGTAATTGAAAATAATTCACATGAAAGCTGAAATTCCACAGAAAATGGGATCTTTTTGTGATATGCTTTGTGATGCTGCAGTAGCTCCATACTCTTCACTACTTGGCATCAGAGGAGGTGCCTTGTGGAGGTGGGGTGGGCTGGACAGACACAAGGCTCTCAGAACACTGTGAATGTCCTCTGAGGGTCGGGAGGCAGGTGGCCTCACACTGGTGCCAGTCAGGCTGTGCCCATTGCTGGGTGTTCTGCAGCTGGACACTCTGTCCCTTGGGATTGGTGTCACAAGCAAGGCTCATGTGTGCAGCTGGGGGTCTGCTGGGTCCTTACTCTTGCCCTGCTCCCACTCCTTTTGCTGTTTCAGTAACACTGAAGGCACAAGATGTGCCCCCTCCAACCTTGCCCGTCATTGCTGTGTCACACACACTGGTGGCACAGAGCTGTGCAAATGGGAAACTCAGAGGTCACATTTTATGCATATTATGATTATTACTGCAGAGATTCTAACCTGTGCCTGAAGGGAGCCTACAGGGAAGATGGAGAGAGACTTTACAAGGGCCTGGAGTGACAGAACGAGGGGGAGTGGCTTCAACCTGACAGAGAGCAGGGTTAGATTAAATGTTAAGGAAAAACTCTTCCCTGTGAGGGTGTGAGGCCCTGGCACAGGTCACCCAGAGAAGAGGTGCCTGCACCATCCCTGGAAGTGTCCAAGGCCAGGCTGGATAAGGCTTGGAGCAACCTGGGATAGTGGAAGATGTTCATGCCCATGGCAGGAGTTGGAACTGGATGATCTTTGTTGTCCCTTCCAACCCAGGCCATTCTATGAAATACTGAACAATATTAAAATTATTTGGAAATTAATTTCTTGTTCTCAGAGTAAGAGAGAGAAAAGTTTTTTGGAAAAGAACAGCACATGACTTGGAAAAGCCCTGCTCTGCAATCCCCCAGTTTCCCATGCCCTCTGTGGGTCCTGCCTGCAGTCCCACTCCTCCCCCCCCAGTGAAAAGGCACAGAGGGAATGAGCACAGTCAGGGCTGTGGGACCTGTTTGCAGCAGAATCTCTCTGGGTGCTGCAGCCCCAATGTGTGTGCCCTGTGCTGATACAATTACCATAAAGAGGAGAAGAGATGTTCACTCACTGTAACGAGGCAGTAGGAGGTTCACTCCCCATTAGAGTTTATTCTGAAAGGAAAGAATCTGGGGCACCATTTCAGGTCCTTTTCTTTAAAATCAGAATCTTCAGCACAGGATAAAAAGGGAGACTAGAAGTGGAAAGTCTTTTGCTCTCAAAGCATCACACTTTGAAACTTGCTATAAATGCAGCAGCAAAGGAACGAGTCTTCAATGCCCAGGAATGAAAGGAATCTGGGAAATAACCTGGATAAATGTGGCCACGTTCAGTGCAAACCAGTAACTGGGGTCACAAACCTGAACTATTTCTTTTAACATAACCTGACTCATTAGGCAGCTCTGAGGCCACAGTGGCTGAAGGCAAGCAGTGACCACTGAGTCAGGCTGAAAAGGTCAGAATGCTGCTGAAATAAAGAACATTTGCAGCCTAACAACGGCCAAAGCTCTTCTTGCTGAGGGTCATTTACAACTCGGGATTCATTCATGGAAAGCTCAACCAAAACATTCACTAAGTTTGCTGCTGGAAGAAAGCAGCTGTGCCCCAAGCCCAGACATCCCCCTGGCAGTGCCCTGCAGGTGGCACAGAGCAGTGGGGGTTGGACAGATGAAAGAACACAACATTTTCAGCTTTAAACAAATCAGTCCATAAATACTTTAGCAGGAGATTCCAAAATGCGTAGGCACCACACATAAAGCTTTACTAAACAGCTCAAACACATTGTGCTAAGTGTGAAATCCTCTCTGTGGGCAGTGAATGCTCAGGACAACGAGGATCACGTTCCTCTGCACTTCTGCTCCCGGTTTGGGCACCACGAGATCGTGAAGTTCTTCCTGCAGAGCAGCTTTGAGGTGCAGCCCCACGTGGTGAATATCTATGGGGACACCCCCCTCCACCTGTGAGTGCCCTGGGCAGCTCTGGGGCAGGGCTGGGGCTGGTGGGAGGGCTGGTGCTGCTGACATCTCTGTGCTGGCTTCCTCTTAGGGCCTGTTACAATGGGAAGTTGGACGTTGTCAAGGAAATAATTCAGCTCTCAGGAACAGAAAGTCTCACTAAAGAAAATATATTCAGTGAAACAGCTTTTCACAGGTGAGATGTTCAAATGCCATGGTCAATAGAGCTCCACTTGCACGTGCCTGCAACGCAGCACCCAGAATTGCCAATGCCTCACCAGCAGCAGGTGAAGGACAGAGCAAGATGGGGAGGGTGAGTTTGGGTTGTGGGATTCAGCAGAGGGCATGGAGTAAGAGACTGAACCAGTGAATGGGAGAGAGAAGTGACAGCCAGGAAGGTGGGAAAGGCACCAGGTTTGTTCACACCTGGATGGACAATGGTTCCTCTTGTCCAGCCCCTGTCCCACCTGGATCCTGCTGCAGCCCAGTCCTCTGAATGAGAAACCAGGAGGCAGACCCCAGTTTGGGCAGGATGCTGCAAGTTTGCAAAGGGCTGTTTGAGAGGCACTTTGCAATACAGGCTGTTTGCACAGCTGTGCAAAATTCATTTATTCAGCACTAATTAGAAAGTCTCTGAAACAATAAAAATGAATGCTCTGGTGGATTAATCACGTATTTGCATTTCTAAAGATCCTTTATTACTGCATTTTTATCTCTGTGTAATTCTTCGTAAATTCTTGGCTACCCAGAGAACTCCTTTTATGGACTATAGCATTCACCCTTTCCTTCTGCAGTGCTTGCACCTATGGAAAGAACATAGAACTTGTCAAGTTTCTTCTTGACCAGAATGTTGTAAGCATCAATCACCAGGGAAGAGATGGGCACACAGGTAACATCACCATCCTCATAAGTATATGAAGCACCATGTACCAGCACCAAAATATCAGGAAGCCACACACCATCAGGATTCCCAGGGTAATTCCAGGGTAGTTGGATGACCAGCACCCAAGTACCATTCAGACAGAGCACAACTTTTTTTGAAGTACTTTTACAGTCAGACGTAGAAGTGATAAGACTTCAGTGAGGATACATTGGGTTTGTTAGTGTGTACATGAGTAACAGAACCTGGTGTAACCTGTTCCTCCCAT
This sequence comes from Serilophus lunatus, assembly GCA_013399895.1. Taxonomy (NCBI): domain Eukaryota; kingdom Metazoa; phylum Chordata; class Aves; order Passeriformes; family Eurylaimidae; genus Serilophus; species Serilophus lunatus. The sequence goes on along the minus strand of VXBA01002947.1, from coordinate 46,294 downwards.
AGTGAGGCTTCTGGGCAGTGTTAGGAGCCATTCTGCAAGGAGCTGGGCTTCTGGGCTATAGTGTCTGAAGGGCTGCACACCTTCCTGCCCCAAAGAGCTGCCTTGGTTTCTCCTTGCTTTTTCTCACGTGCAGAGTCATTAGATGTGGTTTGCAGGTGGCAGAGTAAATGCTGACACAGATGTTGTGCACAGATGTTGTGCAGAGGCAACAGATTGGTTCTTGCAGCCTGAATGTTTAATTTTCACCTATTGCCTCGGGTATTTTTTTTTTACAATATATTCCTTTATCAAGGATAACAGTCTGCACTCCACAGTTGTTGGCTGCAGTCCTGGTGCCATGGTGTGCCAGGTATGCCGCCCACACTCCTCTGGTGTTCCAGGGCTGCACTGTGCTTGTTACCACGGCCACATTCGCCTGGTGCAGTTCCTGCTGGACAATGGAGCTGACATGAACCTTGTAGCCTGTGATCCCAGCAGGTCCAGTGGAGAAAAGGACGAGCAGACCTGTCTGATGTGGGCTTATGAGAAAGGTATTTCAATTGTTGAGTTTCTACTACCAACTCCAAAGGAGCTGAGAAGGAAGGAGAGGGAAGCAGGGGAGGAGAGAACCCTGCAAAACAACCCCTCAGTGCCTGCAGAGTCCTCACCACCTGCCCTCCAGCTCATGGCAAAAAGGGTTGTAAGCCACAGCCCTTCCATTTTTCTCAGATCTCTGTTAAACATGAGCTTCATCCAGCACAAGCTCCAGAGGTGTTTTTCTGTGCTGCTAAAACAGTTGTCTGTACAAATTTGTCCAGGTGAGGATCCCAAAACAAGTATTTCAGGCACTGCTTTGCCTTGTCAGGTCCACTGAAGACTATTGTCAGCATCCACTGCAGGATTTCTGCAGCTGGTTATTCCTTGGCCATATCTCACATTTTAGAAGCAGGTGGACTCAAAAATTACATGCTTGTTTTCACGGGCAGGGATTTCCCCTATTGCTGCAGTGGAGAATCACAGTAAGTTTCAGATTTCCACCACCACGGGTTTGTTTGCATATTTTATGGACATGTTGTGCATTTTTTCTAAAAATCTCCTGATTTTGTGAAAATAGATCAATTTTTTTAAAAAAAAGACTTTTGAGTTCCCAGCAAGTCCTTATAGTTCCTGTTTCTTTTGTAGGTCATGATGCCATTGTGACCCTCCTGAAGCATTACAAGAGACCTCAGGATGAGTCCCCCTGCAATGAATACTCCCAGCCTGGAGGAGGTATGGGCTGAGCAATCACTTTATTCTCTAACCAAAGGATGTGATCCAGAGAACACTCAGGTCTGGAAATGTTCCACCCAGTCAGGGAGCTTTGGGCCAGTTCTGTCTGGCACAAATAAAACCAGTGTCATGGGACTCCCCAAGACTGTGAGCTGAAGATCAGTCCCTGTCCACCATTGCTCACACCCTTCCACATCCTGAGCACCTTCCATAGCTGTTTTCTTTGTGCTGTTTTGTCCTGGTGCTTCTTTGACTGTTGACATTTTATCTTTGTACTCAGCCTTCCTCATACTCTTTAATACCTTTGGAAATCTAATTCTCCCTTTGGCAATGTTAATTACCTGTTTGCTACAAAAAGACTCATTTGTATTGGTGACTAAACGAAAACCCAAAAAGAAGAATTAAAAAACATGTGTGTTGGAGCACTACCTCCGAGAGGCTGAGGATGCTGGAGCCTGGGGCTTGCCCGGGTCCTCTCCTGCTCCAGGTGTGCAAACAGGGGGATGCTCCAGGCAGCAGCAGCAGCTCCCTGCACCCCTTGGCCTGTCCCACGTTTAGGTGCAGCACAGCTCAAGTCCACGTAAATCATTAGGAGACTGAGGTTATGCAACACTGGAAATTCCTTTGGCACAGCCAGGGGGGTTCTGTGATGCTGGTTATTAAAGGGTGGCATCACTTCAGCAGAAGGGGATGAAATGTCTGGTACATGGAGGAAGCTGAGATCTTTGGGAAATCTCATCTGGAGGAAGCTGAGATCTTTGGGAATCTCATCTGTGAGCCAGACAGTGAGGTGTGTCCACAGACCAGGCTGGGAGCGTGGCCTCAATTCCTTTCCAAACCCTGGTGGTTCGCAGCGCTGCCTTGGCAGCCGGGGGCCACACACAGTTCCCTTCCCTGCAGGAGATGAGCGGTGTCCCAGCCCAAAGCGGCTCCCATCCTGGATGTGCCTTTATCTCAATTCTCACCCTTTATTGCTCATTCTTTCAGCCATCACCGACTCGATGGTTTATCAGCGCAGACACTCCCTAATTTCACTCTGTTCTTTGTTTCAGACGGTTCCTATGTGTCAGTGCCATCCCCTCTGGGGAAGATTAAAAGCATGACAAAAGGTATTTGCAATGGCAAGGGAAAACTTGAACTTTTTGGTCTTTCTACCCAACGTGTTTGTCAGCCTGAACATCCTGCACAGCATTCATTATTCCTGGAATTGTCATTGTGTGTTGTTCCATTTTCCTGGGATAATTTTAGGAAACAACTTAGCTTTGTTCCTCAGCACAATGACAATTCCTGTATTTACCTTATCTTCATTTATTTTAAATAATATATTTACTTTTATTTTTTTGAGAAAAGGCTGTGATATGAATTACTACTCATGAAATACCCACTTATCCATGAATGCAAATAACTGTCATATTGAATCCCACCATAAAAGGCTTGGATTATCTTTACAAGAAAAATTCTGTTTAAAAATATTTTGTGTTACTCTGAAACAAATACAGATAAAACATTCTGATAAATATTGGTATTTTAAAATACTTCCTTTTTGTGTGTGTGTGGTTAGGGTGTGCTTTCAATTTTGCACTTCAACTGTTCACTCTGGATGTATTGAAATCCTTACACCCTGTACATAACAGCATCAAAATGTTCCATTTAGAAATATTCTGACGAACTTGTAAGGATAAACCAAAAAGAATAAACCAAACCGGATGATAGAGACATTTGTCAACTAAATTTAGTTGCAAAACTGAGATTCCACAGCAGTTGTCCCTTTGCTCAGCCCTGGAAGAGCTGCCCTGGCAGCAGCGGTGGGCACTGGCTGCACAGAGAAGAGGAACTGATTCCCCGTGTGCGACCATCCCGAGGCAGAGCTGGGGACGGGGACAGAGCTCGTGGCTCGTGTGCGGCTCGAGCCGGGGGTGGCCAAGGCTGTGGAAGGGCAGGATTTGTCTGTGCCTGGGGCTCGCTGTGCCAGTGGACAAAGGGAGCAGGATTAGCATCAATGGACGCGGGCAATCAGCCTTGGCAGTGCCAGGCTTCGGAGTCCCTGTCCCTGAAGCTCCTTCCCTCCCCCTGCCCGGTGCTGTGCCAACAGAGCGAGCGGCTCCCCCGCAGAAAGGGCCGATGTTCTCTTGCAGAAAGGGCCGATGTTCTCTCGCAGAAAGGGCCGATGTTCTCTCGCAGAGAAGGCCGATGTTCTCTCGCAGAGAAGGCCGATGTTCTCTCGCAGAGAAGGCCGATGTTCTCTCGCAGAGAAGGCCGATGTTCTCTTGCAGAGAAGGCCGATGTGCTCCTGCTCCGGGCGGCTCTGCCCCCACACCTGCACCTGCAGCTCTCGGAGATCGAGTTCCACGAGATCATCGGCTCAGGTACCACGAGGGACAGCGCAGCCCTGCAAGTGTCTGATGTGCAGAACAATCATCTCTCTGCCTGTTTGTTTTAAATCATTTCAGGGTCTTTTGGAAAAGTCTACAGGGGACGATGCAGGAATAAAATTGTTGCCATCAAACGGTGAGTTTGTCAGGGTTTGGGTTTGTCTGGGTTTGGGTTTGTCTGTGTTTCTCAGGGTTTCTCTGGGTTTCTCAGGGTTTCTCAGGGTTTCTCAGGGTTTCTCAGGGTTTCTCAGGGTTTCTCAGGGTTTCTCAGGGTTTCTCAGGGTTTCTCAGGGTTTCTCAGGGTTTCTCAGGGTTTCTCAGGGTTTCTCAGGGTTTCTCAGGGTTTCTCAGGGTTTCTCAGGGTTTCTCAGGGTTTCTCAGGGTTTCTCAGGGTTTCTCAGGGTTTCTCAGGGTTTCTCAGGGTTTCTCAGGGTTTCTCAGGGTTTCTCAGGGTTTCTCAGGGTTTCTCAGGGTTTCTCAGGGTTTCTCAGGGTTTCTCAGGGTTTCTCAGGGTTTCTCAGGGTTTCTCAGGGTTTCCAGCCTGTTGGGCCAATGCCTGGGCTGAAGTGTTAAGAAGGCCCATATTTCATGGTGTTTATGACGTGTTTGCCTTTCCTTTTCCCTCCTGCCCATCCTGAGGTATCGAGCCAACACCTACTGCTCCAAGTCGGACGTGGACATGTTCTGCAGGGAGGTTTCCATCCTCTGCAGGCTGAACCACCCCTGTGTCATCCAGTTTGTGGGAGCCTGCCTGGATGACCCCAGCCAGTTTGCCATTGTCACCCAGTACATCTCGGGGGGATCCCTCTTCTCCCTGCTGCATGAGCAGAAGAGGTATCCCCCTCCCCCTCTGCTCGGCTTCCCATAAAGAACTTGAAGAGTAGGAAACCTGTGCTGATGTAAATATTCACTTCAGCGTGTGACAACAGTAGAAAATATTGAGCTTTAGTTTGGTTTATTTGGTGTAGGAGGGAAATTAGTAAGTAATCACAAGATTGTTATTGTCATTATTTTACAATATAGAGATGTACATTGCACAGATTATAGAACATTATTTTGCATGTTAAACAATTTTAAAGGTTCCATGATTACACATAAGAATAATTTACAGACAAATTCGACTGTTTATTAAGTTCAAGTAATTCTTTTTTTTTTTCCAAACTGCAGAACTCTTGATCTGCAGTCCAAATTAATCATTGCTGTGGATGTGGCCAAAGGCATGGAGTACCTCCACAACCTCACCCAGCCCATCATCCACCGGGATCTGAACAGGTCAGTGTCTGTCTTCACACTAAAAACTCAGAGAACATGAAGGGTTAAAGGCATGAGGACCTGCACAGACCCCAGTAACCACATGGTATCTAATTAGCACTGAATTGAAAACAGTCTCGGGGGTTCTATACAAACTTCCCAAACTGTGATTGTCTTTGAAGGCAGCACTCACTGAAAATCAGTGTTTTCTTGCATCTGTTTATCTGGGATTTCTGAACCTCCATTTGAAAATGCTCCATGTGTTTGAGCCCAGCACCTGCTGTCAAAGGGCACTTCCTTACCCTCCCTCATCACTTCATCTCCTTCCCTTTGCTTCCTCTCTTTCACTCAGTATTTCCCCGTAGTCATGAGTTTGTGTGTGGCTTGGTTTGCTTGGCTGGTTTGTTGGAGCCAAAAGCAGCTCTGAGTGCTCCCCTCTGAGGGCTGGGGTCCCACCCAGCACCGGGCACCCGTCCCTCTTGGTGCTGGTGTCCAGGTGGGAGCACTGAGCCCTCAGTGTCTGCAGGAGAAGCCCACTGCTGCTGTCCCAGCTTGAGAACAGTCTCCTGATGTGCCTGTTCCAGCAGTGGGGTGAAATCCCTACACTGTATTGATTGCAGGACTGGAGATGAAAATCATCTTTTTGCTAAAGCACAACCCAGTCCCTACCCCTGTGAGCCCTCGGGAGCAGCAGGCACACTGGGGGGGAACCTCCACTTCTCCTCTGAGCCTTTTCATGTGTCTGCAGTGTTGCCCAGGCTCCCTCCTGGCCACAACCAGTGGTGCTCCAGGAGAGAGCCCTGGTTTTGAGGCTTGCCTTGGCCAAGGTGCAGGCCAAGAGCCTGTGCTGACCCTGTGCTGACCACTGTAGCCTGTGGGACTGCCCTGGGGCAGCCAAGGTTCAGACCAGGGCGGCCTGGACTCAGCTCAGCTCCATGTTCTGACCTCACACATCAGCTCCAGGCCTCAGTGGCTCTTAGAACAGTTCTGCACTGAAGGATTTTAAATAACATTTTCCACAGAAGAAAACCCAAACCCAAATCTTCCCAGAGAGTGGAAAGGATGTAATTGCCCCACAGAACTTTTACAGATCATATTTGTGAGGCTTAGAAGACAATTTGCTGTAGGGACACTGGTGTCATTGATGTGTGTTACTGAGAGCAGCTCAACTTCTGAAACTTCAGTGCAAGAGCAGGAGTCCTGTTTGCAGCGTGAGTCCCAGCCCAAGGTACAATTACCACGTGAAAACCTTTGCAGCAACTTAAGAGAACAACCAAGAGTAAAATCCACGTTAAGTTTTGCCAGTGGCTTCACAGGAGCCTCATATTTTTTACCTTAAATTTTCACATTGCTCACAACCCCCTTTGTGAGTTCTGAAATCTAATGCACCACATATAATGCATTAAATAAATGGCTTGACAGAATAGAGAAGGGAATGTTTCATGTACTCTACCCTGGAAAGGGGGTTATCCTTCCATTTGGAGAATAATTGGGAGTTTCATTTTGCTTTTCACTTCTGACAGCCATCAGCAGTGATGACATGTGTCAGCTCATTACTCCTTGCACCGTGGTGAGGGATGGCAGCCACAGTGACTATGGCACTTTAATGAAAAAGAGACCATTTGAGTATCAATTTAATTGAAGCCATAAGAGCTGAGCATGGCTGGAACAAGCCTTTGAGTGAGTGCCCTGCATTTGGTGGCTGTAACTCCCTGTGGATGCTCCTGGGAGGGAGAGCAAAGGGGAGGTGGCAGCCTGGGGGTAACAGGGACAGAGGCTGAGGCTCCTCTTTGTTCAAACATCCCTTGTCAAATCTTAAAATAGACATTGCTTTTCATTAAACCCACAGCATGCTAAAGGCAGGAGGGCCTTTGCATGGCCCTGCTCCCTGGGAAGGGGAGATGCTGAGCCTGTCCCCTGCTGCAGGAGGGAGAACCCTCCGTGGCTGGCAGACCCAAGGGCCCCTGCACACTCCTCCTTCTTCTCTCATGTTTTATCTTCCATGGTTTAATGAAGAGAATGGGGCTTGCTCCCACTATTGCAATCCCTGTGGGACCTGAACAGAAGACAGTTCATTTCTGAGTCTGCTGAACTCATCATTAACCTTCTGCCAGCTTGGCTCAGCCCAGCTCAGTTTTTTCTTCTGTGTTTCTCAAAACAGAGGCCTAAGAGTTCCTTCCTCATCCAGGGTCTTCAAATTTTCAAGTGCCATTGAGGCAATAACAGCATTTATGAGCTGTACCTTCCAAGCCTTATTTCTATGGGCTGCATTTTTTAGTGTAGAAAAGAAAAATCAGTAGCTGTAGCATTCATTGAAGGTACCAGGCTGACAAAAGCCTCCCTGTGTCCTGCCCTCAGATACATCCATCCCTGTGCTCAGCACTGAGCTGAGCATTTCAGCACTGTTTGTGTGATCCTGCAGCTCTGTATGACCTGTATACCCACACCCAGCCTTCAGAGTCCCTCGGGCTCAGCCTTGTGTTTGATTCCTGTTTGCATTTGGCATCTGGTTGAGGTCTTGGAACAATTCCCCATGTCATACTCCAATCACTCCAATATTTTGATAGAAAGTATATATGGAACTAAAATGAAATGGAGTGTAAATCAAAGTTTCATGGTCACATTTTTATGATTAAATTTGTCATCCCAAGGGTTGGATTTAGGTGAAACTGAAAATCTTAAAGGCAGTGATTTGTGGGAGTCCTTTTTGGAGAGCTTAAATTTTTTCTGTCCTAAAACTGTTACCTGGTGAAATTTGTGTTTCTTACTTGACTGTTCTTGTTTCTATCTGCAGATCTAATATAAACAAGTTGTGCTTTTTGTTGAGACCAAAAATATCACTTTCATTTTCCCTCCTCGTGTAAGCCCTTGTTAATTTTGCATTTATTTTTTACATACACTTCTAACTCTTCCGGATTTACTTGGATCAGTCAGCATTTGATAAATACACTGCCAGCATCACTGTGTCTACAGTCCTGCCCTTTTCTGCTGTGACCTGCTCAGCCCTTCCAAAGCAGAATCACATCCCCAGGAGTCCCTCCATGGGCCTGAGAGGAGCATCCAAAAGCTTTGGAACTGTGTCAGGCTCAGTGCTGGACCCACTTCCCTGGGCCTGGGGCTGGGGTAGGGAGCCCTTCACTCCAAGGGCTCCTGGGAGCTTGTGACCTGCCTGAAGCATCTTGTGAGTCTTTCCCCATGTCCCCACTTTGTTTGAAAACCTGTGCTTATGTTGCTGATTTCAAAAAGCCTCAGTCCAAGGCTGGATTATCAGTCAAAGGTTTGACTCTGTGGTGTTGGAGGTCTTTTCCAGCCTTAATGATTCTATTATTCTATGGTTTTATGGAACTGTCTTTTTTCTGCTTTCTCTTGTGTGTTCTTTGCTGAAAATTAAATCAGCTACTGCAACATCCTTGACTCAGTAGAACAATTTTCAATAGATTCTATATACACTTCTCCTGCTAAATGACATTTTGCAATAGGCAGAAGATACTTTGCCTGCATGACCCATCCTGTATGGACCCCTCAGATCTGCTCCTTCAGCATAAATTAGGAATTGTCTCCATGAATTTACACCTGCCTAAGCCTTAGGAAAGAATCAGTCCATCCAATTTTATTGGAAGATCATCACTGTGTTTATACTCAGATATCATCTTTGTCGCTTCATCACTGAGAATAAATGCACATATCTAATATAACTGTTAGACTTGGTCAATAACTAATTACAGAACTGGTTTGCTCTGGTATTGATTAGAGTCTGACCTTCTCATTTCTGAAGCTTTCACTTTGCTCTCTCAGAGTTAATATGCACTTTCTAACAGTAAATATGAGGTGCAGTTATAGACATTTAACTACCTAAGCAGGTGATTTGAACTCCCAAAAGCTGTAACATTTTCATCATCTTTAAGACAATATCAAAAACTTACCTGTAGTTTTGTTTGGTTTTTTCCCAGTCACAATATACTCCTGTATGAGGATGGCCATGCTGTAGTTGCTGATTTTGGAGGTAAGGAGTTCTTATGAAACTTATAAATTAACCCCAGATTCTCTAAAACTAAACATGTGCTGCTGGAGAGGCTCCTGCAAGCTTGCACATAGCACAGGGCTGTTGTACAAAGGGTGTCAGTGTTGGCCTGACAGCAATTCTTGTTCTTGTTCCCTTTTCAGAATCCAGATTTCTGCAGTCTCTGGATGAAGACAACATGACAAAACAACCTGGGGTTTGTTTCTTGTTCTGTTCCACATAATTAATATCAGATATACAGGCAAACCCAGTTTAGGACATACTGACATTGTTTGATGGAAAAGATGGACTTGTGCAGCATTTCTTCTCCCTCAATGTTTATCTGTTTTGTTTAATTTTTTTGCTTTAAGTGTCTTTAATAGCAGAGATGAGGGAATATATAACACCTGCAACAGAAAACAATGCTTTATAAGGTTGTCTTTGGAGCCCTATTGCCCTAATTCCTTACTAAAGAGTAATTTTTGATCCACCCTTCCCCACTCACACTCACATTGTTGGCAGGTCATTCCTGTTTCTAACAGGGAATTAGGGAATTTCACAGTTCTTTTCTCCATGACAGCCCATTGCTCACCATCATATTTACAAGTTGTTGGTTTTGTGTTCATGGGTTTGAGTCCAAATGTATCCCACGTGTCTCTCCATGGCCAGGAATGGTCACATCATCCCAGTCATTAATGTGGGCTGGGTGCTGGGATGGGCAGTGCCACACCAGGGCTTGGCACTCAGCTCTTTGGCACTGTCTGTGTGAGGAGCAAGGGCTGCTGCTCAGACCCGGGTCCTGCCAGGCCGTGGTACCATTCCCCTGAGAAGGGCTGCCCTGAGGGGCACTGTCCTGGTCTGTGAAGGATGCAGAGTAAGGAATAAAGGCACAAGGAATCTGCAAATCCCCCTGACCCCGTTGCCCCAGGGAGAGGCTGGAGGCTTGTGAAGCAGCCTCAGAACTGGGGGTCTGCGGGGAGCAGCAAGAGCCCAGGAGAGCAGCCCCAGCCCAGTGCAATTGTCATCAGCTTGTACTCATCCCAGCTGCAGCAGTGGTTAATTCCTGTTACATGGCATATCTTCCTATCTATCTGTCTGGGTGTCTCCCCATATCTCAGCCCTTATGATGAGGCCCCCAAGCCTGGAGGTTGGGGTTCTGCTTTTATTCTCACCCTACTCTCATATTTAAGGTCTGCTCAGCCTGGCTCTGTGCAGCTGAGGTGGCACCAGTTACAGTTAGGTGCAGTTACAGATGATGAGCAGTAACACAGGACTGGATTTTGCAAACCAGGTGAAAACTCTTCCTGGCAAGTTCCCAGTTATTTTATGGAGTAATGGAGGCAGGAAAGAACAAAGCAAACACACAAAGACAAGAACAGCTGCATGTGTGAGGCAGCAAACACTGCTGATGTGCAGTTGGTGTTTCCTGGGTGCAGAACCTGCGCTGGATGGCCCCGGAGGTGTTCACCCAGTGCACGAGGTACACCATCAAAGCTGATGTCTTCAGCTACGCTCTGTGCCTCTGGGAGCTCCTAACAGGGGAGATTCCATTTGCTCACCTGAAACCAGGTAAGATGCTTAATGAATTCATATTTTACATTTCTCTGAACTGGACAAGTAGCTACACTGTGTAATTTTAGCCAGTAGTTTACTGCAGTGTGTTATTAAGTGCATTCAGTGACAAGCACAGAACAACCCTATTACAGTCATGTGTTTTACTCACTGCAGATCTACATAACCTACAATTCCTTATCCAGGTCTAAAATTAGGAACAAGACACTCTGACTGCAGGCCTTTTTGTCTCTCACATGGGTGTTGGGATTGCAAAGCCATTCCTTGGTATTTGTTCTTGTGTACCTCAAGAGAGCACCCACAGACCAGGGGGGGTGTGAGCAGCAGAGCAACCCTTCCAGGGCTGCACTTGGCAGTCCTGAGGTTCTGACCCCTGGGTGTGTGACAGGAGTTATCAGAGGTGCTGCAGGATGTGGTCAGAGCCAGGCTGGGTCAGGAGGGGGGGCTCGGGCCCCTCTGGCAATGGGACCCCCACTGCTGAGTGTCCTGGGGCTGGAAGGGAGCCCGAGGCCATGGGGAGGGAGAGGCAGCTTTGCTCTGCTCTCAGTCTGAGTGGAAAAGCCTCCTTTAACCTCCTGCCTTCATCCCCAGGTTGGATTGCTGTGCCTACTGGGTGTCCCAGCAGGGAGGAGGGGTGTGGGTGGGTGTGGGCACTAACTGGTCTGTGGGTGCCCCTTGCAGCAGCAGCAGCAGCAGACATGGCCTATCACCACATCCGCCCCCCCATCGGCTACTCCATCCCCAAGCCCATCTCCGCCCTGCTGATGAGGGGCTGGAATGCCTGTCCCGAGGTGAGTGGCCCTGGCAGCAGGAGAACAGGCAGGTGTGCACTGCCTGACCCTCCTCAACATCCCAGTTCCATGGGAGGGTCACTGCAGAAAACCCACAGACAGACAACAGGGTGTGTCATGAAATGCAGGAGAGTTGGGGAATTGAGGAGGAAGGTACATTTGGCCATTCAATGTAACATTGATGGTGACTTATTATAGTATGAGAAGAAAAAATCTTGCTGCTCTCAGACTTTTGTGACTGCTTATGACAGCAAGTAACACTTTCAGTTCAAATTTATGAATATCATATTAAAGCATTGACTTAGGCAAGCACTGAGGTGGATGCAGCCCTTGTGTCTTGTCAGCATTCCCACAGCACACTTGGCCCCAGTCAGGAGAAACCACCTTTTCAGAGTCCCAAAGCACTTTGTTACCCATGAATGGCACTCCAACATCACTTCATCTTGCCAATGTTTTAGATGATGTTAATGATAGAATTATAACAACATTGCTAACTCAGTCAGCCCATGGATGGCCAGAACTTTACACAAGACATGAGCAAAAACTTGTTAAAATGATCTTTATTGCAGGTGTTTTGCTTCTGTTCTTTATTGAGCTTTCCTCCATGGATGGCAGGGCTGCTGGGAGGGCTGCAGGGCTTTAGCCCAAAGCCCTTAAATCATGCCTGCCCCTTCCAGGCAGTTCTGTAGAGCACAACGTGGTGATGGGAATGAAGAGCTTGTTTAGCAGTACTTTTGTCATCTTATGAACTGGTCCTTATCAACCCAAGTGTAATTGTTACAGGAAGAGATGAATTGCAGTTCAGGTTGTTACAGACACACCTCTTCATTTTGTAGCTCAGCACTGAACGTGTAGCTCCCATCACATTCCCCAACAGACTGCCAGCAGTGCCATGAAACTCAGATCAATCCCATCCCTGTGTCAGTCCGTTACAGCACATCTGCCCCTTCCACTTGTAACCCAGCTCTGCTTTCCCTGTTGTGTTCCCAGGGGAGACCAGAATTCTCAGAAGTCGTCACAAAGTTAGAGGAGTGTCTGTGCAATATCGAGGTGAGGACCTGATTTCCAGCACGGGTGGCCTGTGTGTGTACGAGCAGATGAGAATGCAGTGGGGACAGGGACGGTGCCAGCACTGGAGGCCAGTGGTGGCTTTGGAGCTGCTGTAAAATTCCAAGGAAAAGTGAGGGACAACTTTAGAGAGAGACAGAGAAAGGGACTTGTAAATATGCAATAGCAGTATTTTTTATATTTCAATCAGTTGATGTCTCCAGCCTCCAGCAACAGCAGCGGGTCCCTGTCGCCCTCGTCCTCCTCAGAGTGTCTGGTGGCCCGGGGGGGCCCCGGCCGCAGCCACGTCACGGCCCTGCGGAGCCGCTTCGAGCTGGAGTGTGCCCTCAACACCCGGGCCTGGGCACGGGGGTACGTGTGTGTGTGTGTGTGTGTGTGTGTGTGTGTG
>VXBA01002947.1:9649-27464 GCA_013399895.1 Serilophus lunatus | reverse complement strand
CATGTCCCACTCCTGTGCCCCCCCTGCCATGCCCAGGCCCTGCTGCCCCCCCGGGCAGCCCCTGGGGCAGAGCCCCTGGCCCAGCCTGGCCGCCCACCACAGCGATGGCCACCAGCCTGGGCTCAGCCTGGGCACCCAGACCCGGGGCAGGCACTCCCCCCTCCCCGAGAGGCCTCTCTTCCTCTCTCTCTTTCCCACACCTCAGCCAGTCCTCCATGCCAGCTGCCAGCTCCCTTGGACCTGCCTGGACCTCCTCTCCCCCTCCCAAGCCCTGCACAGCCACCTCCACAGACCCTCCTGCCACCCCCCCATTGAACTTTCCCTCCATCACTTGCTCTGTCTCTGCCTTGCTGACCACAGAGGGGTTTCCACTCCAAGGTGCTCCCCCCGTGCCCTCCTCCTCCTCCTGCACTGCTGGGCTCTCCTCTACCTGAGATGACTCTTCACTGACTGGATCTCCCCCAGCACTACCCAGTGCCCCCAGCTGAGGTGCTACTCCCAGCACAGAACATTTGCCAGGCTCTACAGGCTCCTCCATCGTGTCCTCTGCCCTCGAGAGAGTGTTCCCTCCCACCTTCCACACCTGGCCACACTCAGATGCTGCTTCTCCTGCAGCAGCTTTCCCCATCTTCATTTGCTCTTCCCCTGACTGGAGAAACTCATTTGGCTTTACAAACTCCTCCCCTCCAGGCATTGTTTCTCCTGTTTCTGTATCCCCTAATGCTTCCAGGAGAGCCCCAGGCTTCCCCACAGCCCCCTCCCCTTCTGAACTGTCTTCCTCAACAGCCTCTTCTCCTTCAGGGGCAACAACCCCAGCAAAATCTTCTGCCAGGCTGGCATCTTCCACAGCCTCCTCTCCCTCCAGTAGAGCACCCACCAGAGTGCCCTTTCCCGAAGGACTTCCCTCTCCCAAGGCCTCCCCTTCCTCCAACACTGCCTCACCCATCTCCTCCTCTGCTGCTCCCTCAGGGTCTTTCTCCACAGCCTCCTCCTCATCATCATCAGTGATCCCTGCAGCTCCTTCCTGCCCTTTGGAGGAGGCTCTGTCTCCCTCCTGGCCCAGCAATGCCCCATTTGGCCCCTCTGCCCCAGGTGCCAGCTCTACCAGTGCTGCCTCACTCTCTGGCCCCTCCACCAGCACCTCCTGCTCCCCAGGTGACACCTCTGTGCCTGACTCCAGTCCCTTCTGGGCCTCCTTCCCTTTCAGATCTTGCTCTGCCAAGGTGCCTTCTTCTGCTGTGCATCCCTGCAGTGCAGCCCCCGTGTCTGCCTGGGGCAGGGAATTCCCTGCCATTTCTCCAGCCTCTTCACTGCCAGCATCTCCCAACCCTAAAAGGAAAGAAAGGGAAAAGGCAAACACTTCTGTAAAAAGACTTCAGATGAGTAAGATTTAATCCTTGTCTCTGGCTGACAGTCAACCTCACCTCCACTGGCATCATACTCTGGACTTGCTGCATCCTCTGCTTCCTCACTGCCCTGGGGATCACCAGCTTTAGGGTCTGAATGATGATCATTTCCAGTTGTCTTTGCCATTTCCTGCTGGACTGGTTTGCAATCTCCAAAATCTATCACAAAGAAAACAGGAAGCAAGAAAGAGAAACCATCAAAGAGCAAAAGGGGAGTAGAAGCCATCCAGCTTGGTTTAAAATGTTAAAAATTCATGTTTGGTCAAAGCCTTACACTGGAAACACTAGCAGAGAAACATCAAGCCAAGATTATTCTGAGTGGGTACTAGGTCACAGGAGCACAGAGTGTTCCAGCAGCCTGAGAACAGCCCAGCAACTGCCCCTGCTGCACCATGACTGAGCACATGATGACACACACCAGTCCCTCAGAGCTGTGCAGAGGGGTTGTACTCACCACCTCTTTCCTCCTTTTGAGGAGACTCTTCGTTGCCACCCTTCGTGTTCAACATCCTGCTTTCCCAAGGCACTGCAAGACATTCCTCCTCATCATTCATGTTCCTTCCTCCTGATCCAGACTGCTTGAGTTCCTCATTAACTTCAGGGCTTTGATGCTGCATTGCCCTTATATTTTCTTGAAAAATTCCAGTACCTTCCCTTGCTGTTAGATCTTCTGGTTTTGCCTTTTCTGCTTCATCTATTCCTTTCTTTTCCAGTGCAGAAGTTTCCTGATTTTCCTCCATTCTGAACAATTTATTCTCCCCATTTCCATTTCCATCCTGTGCATGTGCTGTGCCATCAGATGCCCCTTGGGTGGCATCACACCCCTCTTGGCCATTGTCTGTCATTGTTTCTGCAGGAGGGTCACCCTCAGAGCTGCACTGAGTGCTGATGGACGAGGCAGAGCTTGCAGATCTCCTCTCTGGAAACAGCAAACAGCACTTTGGTTTAGAATTTGTCACTAATCTGCATTAATGGGGCACTCAAGAGAGGACAGAATCCCACCCATCCAAGAGCAACCTCTGAGCAAGCCAGGACAAAATGCCAGTAAGTGTAAATAGAAGAACATTGCCCAGATGTATCAACGATTAAAATTAAACCCATTTAACATTTTCATGTTTTTTTCTGACCATGGAAATGAACCAGATTAGCTCTATCCATTGCCCAAAAATCCATCTCCAAAAGCACCTCTAAATATGACTCAGACAGGGTTTAGCACAGATTCTTGAGCTCTGTTTGATAAAAGACTTCAACTATAGCAGCAATCCTTCAGTGCACTCCTGTTAACTCACTGAATATTAGAAAGATCTCCAAAATCATGTGTAAACCATTTAGGTTAAACTGGAGATGAAGTTCATTGTCTTCTCTAAAAAAAACATAATAGACATCATCATTTAAATTCATTAATGAAAAATTTGAGGGGAAAAAAGGCAGTAATCCTTCATCTAACACTGAGCTGACCAGCAGAGCTGACTGCTGCCCAGCCTTGCTGCTGCCCACAGTCCACACAGGTTCAAAAAGTTTGGTGAAACTCAAGCAGAAAACTCCAGTCAGGCTGAACAAGTGCCAGAACTGTAATCCATGCAGAACTGCACGTGCAGAAAAACACGTTGCACCAAGAAACCTTAAAGCCACAGCTGGAAAACTCTCACTCAGACACCACTCCTCTACCCCAGGAAAATCCAAGGGAGTTCCTTTCCAGACTTTGCCCTCAGACAACCCAATCCTGTCTGAACCTCTGGCACAGCTGGATACATCAGGGTCACATTCAGGGCCATTAAAGCCAACACTTGTAAAAGCCAGAGCGGTGTGTGAGGCTGTGAGCCTGCTGACAGGGAGTGCTGCCCTGCCAGCCTGCTGCCTGGCTGCACCTCCCCTTCAGCACCTCAACTGCTCAGTGAGCCAAGGCCCACACTCCCACTGCCTGCAGTCCAGGGGCACACACAGAATTACTAACAGGTAGGGCAGCTGTCCTTCACCATGTCAGTAAGAATGGCAGGGGTTCCCTGTGCAGGCTCACCACGCTGGACACACACTCTGTAAAACAGACACCAGGTCAGCTTCCCTAAGGCTGATGATGAACAAACCCAACCTTGGTGATCGTCCTCAGAGTCCCTGGCAGAACATCCACCACCTTTCTCACTGCCAGAGCCCTGCAGTGCCTTCTGGGATGAGGTTTCACTCTCCTTTCCAGACTCTAAATTATGGTTTTTATCATCTGAGGATGACTCTGACATTCCATTTTTTTGATCACCAGTGTGTCCCTCTTCATTAACTTCTTCATCTGCTTCAAAATCTTCATCATACTCTAAAACAGAAGAGTTGTACTTTGAGACAGGAAGCAAAATTCACAACTAGTAAAGTTCTTTTTAAGCAGAGGATAACTTCATTAATCTCCTTTTGCCCTTACATTGTCTTAGTTTTTGTAAAGCCATGAGAGAATCTAAGACCACAGATAAGAATCATCAGAGCACATTATCACAAAAAAGCATCATGTTCTTCATAAAGTAGTAAAAATGCAGCAAAACTACTGGCTGATGCACCAAGTGTGAATAATACATTAAAACAATACCAAACAAAATCATCAGCCATAGAAAGAACCAGAAAAATTAAGAGCTGGGCAAACTTAGAAATTAAATGCAAGAGTCTCTTATTACAGGAGAAAAACTGGTTGTGATGCAAAAAATTAAAAGCAATTGAGAAAGCTGGAGAAAGACAATACACTGTGGTGCAAAGTATGATAAATGTGGATTGACATGGCTGAATAGCAAGGAAGTGTCTCACAAACTCAATGCATTGAATTAACCCAGCCAAAGGGGGCTGCAGAGCCACTCTGTTACCACTCTGCTCCAAGGTGCTCCTTTGGTCCCAGGGGAAGTCCCAGGACAGATGAAGCTGGCACAGAATTACCACTTTTGTGTCCACATGTCTGGATTTCAGCCAAGCACTTACCTGACAAATGAGACTCTGACAGAGGACTTGGCTCAGATCTGCAGGTAAAGGTGCTTTAAAGAACACTGCCCTTCCCTGCCAAGGCTGCCCTGTGCCCATCCAGGCCCCAGCACAAGGGATGCTGGTGAGTCCCCCCTGAAATCCAGTCACTCCCCTGCTCTCAGGGGCTCCTGAACCCTCAGCATCCCTGTCACTGCTGCCACACCAGCTGTCCCTTGTGCCCACCAGTTCTGACCTCCTTGCTTTCCATCAGGGCTTTTAACACACTGAAGTGACAGAATGCCAAGGGCAGAAAGGAAGAGTTCCTGACATAGAACCAATCAGGCAAATAAACAATTACTGAGACAATGAGAACTAAGGAAATAAGGAGATTTATTTTCTGTATTAAAAATCAATTGAGATTCTAATTGCAGTGTTGGCAGGGAGGCCTCCTTGGGTAAGGAGCTGTCAGGACAGCTCCTCCTGAAGGAAAAGGGCCTGGCCCATCCCAAACACACATCTGGAGGACTGAGGAGGCAGCTGAGCAGCCACACTGCAGAACTGTCCAGGTTTGGGAACACTGTACCATTTCTGCTGATGTCTTCCTGACTGTCTTCACTCTCATGACCAGATTGGTTTGTCAGTTCTTCTCCTCTGTACTCCTCTCCAGCCTCCAGTTTTCCCTCAGCAGTTTCCACACTTGCTTCATGTCCTGGTAGGATGACTAACACTGAATTTGTCACTGGCTTCTGCTCAGCACTGCTGTCACGTGGCTCACTGGGTGCAGCACATCCCCAGGAGCCCACATGCTTCTCCACACACTTCTCCACCTTCCTCTTGGGAGGGGACAGCTTTTTGTCCAGGCCCATGGCAATAATGCACCTATAAAATAACACAAATTGGCAAGTATGACATTTTTCTTCCTGAGAACAATGGAGGGCTGCAGACACAGTGACAGCTTGTTATCAGCAGTGAAACCAGCTGCCATCTGCCTCTGCACTGCCACAGTGACTCACATGAGAAGCACCCCAAAATCCCAGAGCGCTCTCCTAACCCTGCAGCTTTCACTTGAGCTAATCCCAAATCTCTCTGGAAAAACATTTTTCCTTCACAGATAACTATGACTTAAAATTTCCTCCTCCCCTAAAACTGCTTTTTTAATGTATGGCTTGATTGCAATTCCCCTGTCTCCAGACTACTGTGGAAGTCATTCAGGCCAGAAATCTTTTCATTGGGCGTAAAAAATGAACATGACCATTTCTGAAGAGTCCTACCTCTCAATGCTTTGTTCCTGGTGTTTTCTTCAGGGACCTTTGGGATATTGAAGCACTTCTGCTGTACAGAAATGCTGGATCTTGGCCATCAGAAAACTCTCAGAGCATGGTACAGAAATCACTGCAGCATCACTTCATTGCGAGCCATTAACTGGGACTTTTATTGGGACCCAGAGTGGGGATTCAATGTGTGTCACAGACAGAGAACAAACACAATTGCACCTAGCCTGAATGCACATGGAAAGTGTTGTCATTTATGGGGAAAATAAGGTTCATAGAGATAGGTTTTAAGTGACCAGGTAACATCAGCTGGACTGACAAGAGGCGGGAAAACAGAAATACCACTAAAAGGAAGAGGGGAAGGGGGACAGAAACTGGTGGTGACTCAGGAAGAAATGAACCAATTGTTGAATACTCTATTAAATTCAGAAAATTCACTTCAAATCTTTCTAGAAGTCACACAAAGCTCAGATTTGGGCAGTTCCTAAACTTTACAACCACTATATCCATTCTGAATTCAGATGCTTTTCACTCCTTTGTATATGATTGGCAATACATTTATATAAATCATGTCCATTATTAGATTGGAGTAAAAAAATATGGTACAATCAAATAGCTTTTTTTTCCTTAGAATTCAGTCCTTATGTGAAGTAACTGGGTATAGGTCTGTGGAGAGCTTCTTGTTCCAACTGCTTGCTGCTCTTTTAAAAGTTATTTATTAAAAGAACACAAGTTTTTAAATTATCCACTTATGCAGAAATTTACTTGTCTGGCCTGAATTAACAATCACAGAAGAGGAAGGTTTTATGACAGTTAAAGCTGTTGGTCACATCACTGACTTTTGCCCAAACCCAAGACTGGTCTGCACAGGTTTGTTTTGTGAACCATGGCCAACATTCAGTGCTGCCCCATTCTGCAGTCGGGGGGATCACAGCAGGATCCCACCTCAGAGGCAGACCTGTTTAAAAGTAAATTATACACAAAAAAAGCCTCTGAAAACCACAGCTTGATATTTGTTTCACTCCCACTTGGGGCACAGGCACATGGGTAGCTCATGAATCCCACACCACAGCCACTGCCCTGTGCTCAGCCACCTCCAGCACCCCAGCAGAGCCAGCAGCAGCACTGCCCCTGCTGTGCACACACAGGCAGACTGAGGAGCACAGGGAATGAGCTGTGCTGGCACCCTGGGAGGGGAGGTCCTGCACAGTCCGAGGAACCTTGAGCAACAGTGCAGGTCCTACAGAGCTGTGAGGAGCCAGAGGGATGAAGGAAGAGGAACAAGTGAGAAACTCTCTAACACTAAGTCCTGTGAGCAGTGTGATTGTCCCCATACCTGTAGCAAGGAGAGGCTCCCTCCACCCTGAGGAGCCTGAAGTACCTGTGTGTGCCTCGCAGGTGGGAGCCCCTCTGCTGCTTGTGCTCACAGCAGCAGCTCAGCCTGTCCACCTGCAGCCCATTGAGGAAGAAGGTGAGGCTGAAGGGGAAACCATAGTGCCTCTTGGAGGTGAACTGGAAGGTCTCTGCAATCACAGAAAGAAAGGGGTCAACTTCACTGTCAGCCTGGGTAAGTGGTGTGTCTCACCTGCAGCAGCACAGCCCCCAGCCCTCTGTGGCCATGCACGGGGGCTCTCAGCTCTGTCCATCAGCTGGTCACAGTCCACCCCTCCACACACACAGCCCTGGCTCCTGCCAGCCCCAGGACCCAAGCTGAGCACAGCTGGGACAGCTGAACACACTGTCACTTTGTCCACTCACTGCCACAGCAGAACAGAGGCCAGAGCCTCCCAGCCACTCCACGGGCCCAGTTTCCCAGGACACAATTCAACTTTTACTGGTGTGATGGAATTGGACTCACAAAAAAGAAATGGAGAACTGGGCTCCCACTATGTACTTTTCCTTCTTGAATAATAAGCAACATGCACTGGTGTATTTTAGCAACTCAGATAAACCCTATTTGAGGAGAGTTTACTGCTACAACTACTCTATTGACCACACATCTCTACAGAAAATTAATCCAAGTATTTTGTTAAATCAGTTATCTAAATTCCTTCTGGCATCACTTGCAAAAGTAATTAGAACTTCACTTTCAGTCATGTAAGAGTAGGTCCATATTTGGTGTGGAGGCAGATGGCATAAAAATCCCTGATGGATGTCTCTTGACTGAGGTCAGCTGGAATAATTTTGGTGTCACTGCAAAGTTTTATCCAAACCCAGCATTGCCAGAATCAATAGGAATTCTCTGACTCCATCCTTACCTCCTTCCAAGAGCTTGCCTTTGTAGACACAAAGGTTTTCTCCCCCACAGTGCTGCTGATAGACTTTGATTTCATCCCTGTAATCAGCATCATCATGAGACAAATGCACACTTTTTCCCAAGTAGGTCATAGTGACAATGGCATTGCTGCGTAGTGGGGACCTGGGCAACCCTCCAGAGTTCTGCAGCAGGAAACACAGGGAAATGCCTTCAGCTTCCAGCTCCACCAGGAGGGCAACACAGAGCTCACACACGTGCAGCACACACCTGAGGCTTCCAGGCCCTTACAACAGGCTCTGTGCTGATTAAACTGGGAAATGTTTGTAGCACAGGGGGGCAGGGAAATATCTCAAACTACAAAGCCATGAACTGAATAGTCCCAAACTGCAGGGACTATGTCTAATGACCCATATCATCCCTCCCAGTCCTGGCTTCCCACGATTTTATTTACAGGAGTAGGAACTGGCTGGAGCCCAGAGTGTAACCAATGCAGTGCCCACACCCAAACCCCTGGAGCCCTGGTGCCAGCCATGGCCAGAGGCAAGATGAGATGGACTGGAGTGGAAGATCCTACGTGGTTTTGTTCAGCACTTTTTTCCCTCCAACTGATGAAAGCCACCTAACATTTCAGTTTACAGAGGCATGCACAGCAGTTATGTCTTTTAACAGTTCCAGATTCTCTTTATGCAGACCAGCAATGCACCCCTTGCAGCATTAGGTGAGCACAGGAAGGAGGAAGGGAACAGCCCTGCACACAGACAGAGATAACTTGCCTTGGTCAGAAGTTGCTCTGGGCCATTGGATGCCGTGGTGGGACGGAGCAGCCTGGCTGTGGGCAGGGACAGCCCTGTTCCTCTGCCTGCAGGGACAGCCCTGTGCCCCCTGGGCCGGCGGGGGGGGGGCACTGGCACCACACAGGGGTTAAGGACAGGCAGCTGATAGGGGGACACACCAGTCACATACTCCACTGAATTCAGAAGCCTTAACTCACTCCTCTCCCCCTGCAAAAACATTTTAACCAGGTTGACATAGGGTTTACAGACCCAGCTCCTGAGCACAGGGAACTGGCCATGGCCTGACTGCTCTGTGCATTTAGCAGCACACATCCTTCTGCAACATCTCCTTAGCTTGAGGCCTGTGATTTGTTCATGAAAGCACTTCTGTGCTAAAACCTTTTCTTTTAATTTGCAAGGCAGGCAGATTGCTTGAAAATGTCACTGTCAGAGACACAGACAGCCCTGCAAGCCAAGCCCTGCAGAGCTCTGACCTCAGACAGAACCCTGCACAGCCTCACAGCAGCACTGCTCTCACAGCTGGAAAGCACATCCCAAAGCAGCCAGAGGTGTCCAGTAGGAACATCCCTTGGCATCAGCTACACAAAATGGGGTTCAAAATGCTGCTTCCACATCTGAGTGGAGGTTTACTCCTTCAGAATGAAATGCAGAGGACCAGGGCCCAGAAAAGCAAGACATGGCCAGAGAACAAGTTTTGTGAACACTGCATGCTCTGGTTCTGGGCTCTGCATCACATTCTTATAACCTACACCTGATTCAGCTGTTCCAGTTGTGAGCATTAAAGAAACCATTAAATCACACATAATTTGAATAGACATAAATAGTACCAGCAAATTCTTGGAGCAAGAATTGTGACCATCCCAACACAGAGCAAATGAAGAGCAAAGGGAGCTATTCCCACAGTGCCTGCCAGCCACTCATAGCACATCACAGTCCCACTCCAAAATCTTCCTGCCCCATGGAACTCATATCACAACCCAACTACATCATGTTTTATCTAGAACAGAAGGCAGGTCCAAATACAATTGAAAATGATGGTGAACATATCATGTTTGGCTTTCATCGACTTAATAAGAGGAATGGTTAAAAAAATGAGGTTTTTGCTACCTTGCAGATGTAGATGAAAATTTTTAAGACTTGTAAGTGAAAATATTCCAGAGTTACTGGTCTTAACCAGGTGTCTGCCTCCCTCTTGGCATAACAGAAAATCTACATGGGGGAGAACATTTTGTATGCAGAGAGATTTTATACTATAAATGGGTTAAGGTCAGAGACATCACATTTTTCCTCACTGTGATTGAGAACTGGCCATTAGACCAGTAAGACAATGTCATGAAAATTAAGAGGAAGTGAAAAAGGGAGTTTAAATGAAAGCTGATGTATTTGAAAGCATGTTCCCTGCAGTACACAGTTCTGGGAACTACAGTACTAAAACAGTATTGTAAAACTGTCCCTAAAATGATGTTATTTTCAGAATGAAATGCACCCTCACCCGTGCCAGTGTGTGCCACTTGTGCTGGGAAGCCCTGGGGGCAGGCCCTGCTGCAGCCCAGCTGGGAGGGGGCTGCAGGAGGAGGGGCTGCTGCACAGTTCCTGGGGCTGTGTTGGGTCGCCAGCAGCTCTACAAAGGAAAAGGAAAACAGCAACAAAACCTCAGTGTATCACCCCCAGTGCAGAGCAGCACCATAAAGGAAAAATACAGCACTGAAGGTGAGTGACTTCAGGTACCTCCAGGACATGACATTTCTAGTCTGCCTCCAAAGATCCAGACCCCTTCAGGCACCTCTAAATGAGCATCCAAAACAACTCTTGGGCTTTGCTACTGTTTCTTCACTGTGCAGCCTTGCAGCAAATATAATGAGCTCACAGAACTATGCTACAGACTTTGGCTCATGGACACTGAAAGCCTGCACAACAGAACCATGCCTACTTTGTGTGCCATACTCAGCTTTTTCTGACATTTTTATTTCACCTTGTCCATGTATCCCCTTTAGAATACAAGTTAAAATATTAAACCCTAACAGCACTGTTCAGCTGAAGTCACTCACCGCCTTGGAGGGTGCAGGCTCCTTGGGCTGGTGCTGAGGGGGAGGACATCCACCACCACAGTCAACTGCAAGTCCTGCTGCCCTCTGTACGGAGAGAAGGTCATTCAGGACTTGAAAGTCTCTCTTCAATCTGCACCAATTACCATTATTGGTATGGAGAACCAGTTAAAACTGAATTGTATAGCTGGCCTTTGACCTTGGGCCTTAGTATTATTGTATTTCCAAAGAACATTAATGTTCCTTCTTTGCTGTTCACAGAGACTAAGAACCAGAGCTCCAGAGCACAGTCCTCTGAAATGAGCTCCAGTCTGACTTCACCCCTTCCACTTTGTTTTCTAAAAAACTCCTCCTGCTTTCAGGACTTTGTGACATGTGCAACCCCTTCCCCAGCCCTGGCATTCACTGACAGTGCCCAGGGCACTCACACTGGCTCATCTCATGAGGCAGCTAAAAGGGAAAGATTGAAGCAAATTTATCAGACAGTTTTTGTTTGGTTTTTTCCTAGGTCCTGAAGTGCCATTCCTGCCAACACTGGCTTCTGGAGAGTCCTCTTTAATGGCACAACCCAGCAAACAGGGAATCCAAGGTGATCAAGGATGAGGCCCCTAAGCCAGAACAATCCAGGCAGCCCTGCTCTGTACCCAGCACAGATGTCACAGCCCCACGTGCACCCCTGCAGCTGCTGCAGCTTCCCTGGCAGCCTGGGGAGGAGCTGCTGGCACTCACCCTTTGGGAAGGAGCTGCTCGTCCTGCAGCCACCAAAGGATGGAGCCCACTCTGGTTCCTTGGCCTGAGAGGGGGATGTGGGCAGTGCTTGGGGAGGGCACCTTCCACTGAGCTTCTGAATTGTGCCACCTGAAAGACCAGCAATTCATGTCTCCGAGGCACTAAATACTCTACCAGTGATGTCTGAGCCTCATTACATCTCTCTTCTGCTGGACAGCTGACCATCAGCTCACCTGGACCTCAGGGAACACCTGCTTAAGGAAGGAAAGGAAATCCTGGGAGATTGTGAGAAGCAAGTAAAAAAGACATGTCCCCAGCTCTGATGCATTTTCCTGCAGATGCCTCCAGCTGCTGATCCCCCAAATTCAATTCATCTGCCTATTTCCGTGTATCTCCCAACTCCTGGTTTGTTTGAAGGTCTCTTTCCTTTTAAATTTAAGTGCACTTACCTGTTCCCTGCTCTGACTGCAGCCTGTCTGCACCTTCTCTCCTCACCAACCCCCCACTGGAAACAGAGGGCTCTGTGCCTCAGCCCCCCTTGCTCAGCCATCTGCCTTCCTCCTTTCCTTTCAGATGAGCAACTCAGCCAAAAGCCCTGAACGTGTGAGGTGAGAATTAAATTACAGCCCTGGCTCCAGCCAGGCTCCTGCACCCCAGCACAGCACACACAGATCAGGTGGCTGCAGGCACTTCACTGAAGGGAGCAATTCTGGTTTATGACCCAAAATTATCCAAGCCCAGGATCCCTCAATAGGGTGTTGGAATCACTGTTTCCACAGGGTGACTTCCTACCACAGGAGTTCTGTCAGCAAACAACACCCCTGCGTTTCTCATAGTGACCAGTGTCTTTCAGGAAAATCTCCTTTCTTTATGTGATGAACTGCTTATAAATGTATTATTTACAATTTAATTGCTCTGACATTGTTTCCCAGCTTCTCAAGGCACTCTTCTCAAAGCTCCTAATACAGAAAAAAAATGCTGAGCAAGCTTCTGCCAAAATGAGAACAACTTCTCCCATATGAATCCAAGCAATTTCATGGGGAGAAGAACCATTTCCTTCTGTGGGATTTCCATGGCACTAACTACAAAATGAAACTCAACCTACATGACAGCAAAGTGAAGGCCCCTAACACCTCCTCCCACTACCCACATGCTGGTTCTGCCCAACCTGGAAGCAACCAACCAACCACATGAGCTCAGTGCTCAGCAGCAGTCAAAAGAACAGAGGGTCTAGGATTACTGGGAGGAGAACATATCTTGAATTATTCATCCTGGTCTGGTTCCCCATTTCAAAACAGAAATAGTAGAACTAGAAAGGGTAAAAAAATAGCAACAGTAATGAGAAGACTGGAATGGCTCAGCTCTGAAAGATTCAGACTGCCTTCAGCTTGGAAAACTGAGAAGGAATATGAAGATAAGTAAACCCACAGATGCCTCGGAAAACGAGAAGAGTTATTAACTTTTTCCCACCAAGAACAATGGAGCATCAAACAGACAGCAGGCAGCAGATCCATTAATTACTGTGCAGAAATGCAGGAGGTCCCACCTCATACAACTCCTGATGAAACCCCCCAGTGAAGAACACTGCAGACCCAGAAGAATAACTAGACTCAGGAGAAATGAGATGCATGAATGGAAGTTCCTGAACTTCTGGACAGAGGAAGCAGGAGATGCAACCTCGGGCAGGACCATCTTCTACTTGCCTATTTCTTGCACTTTTCCACAAACACCAGAGACAGAGAACTGGGGTTCAGTGATCTCTGTCCAGGCTCAGGGATGCTACTCAGTCCTGGGTAAAGCTGGATTTTAGCATAGCTGCATGGATTCTCACTTTTAGGATGATAGAAAACCTCTTTCTCATGGCCTGTGAAACGTTGTTTAATAATCTTTTGGGGAAAAAAACAAGTTCTGGAAAGGATCTCCTGTTTGGGACATGAAACTGGAGGGAAATAACGAGATGTGGGAGAGACAAAGCAAGAGAGAAGGGCCAAAACTCCCTGGAGGAGCTGCAAGGGGCAGGCTGGGGGGACAGGCCTAGGGGACAAAGGATTTGGGGATTGGATGTGTCCCTGAGATGTGATCATTGATTGGTATTGAAAAGGGGCACTGATGTATTGGGGGGGCTCTCTGTGTCCTCTGTGCATGGTGGGCCTGGAAGCTTCCATTAAAGACCAGCTCTTCACTTTACTCCTGTCAGGGAAGTTTTTTCCTCTCGTTTCAGACATCACCATCAGCACAGGGCAGCACCCAAACCTTACCTTGACTTTCTGCACCCTCTCCTTCCTGGCAGTCTTTTCAAGTCTCTGTTTGATTTCTAGTTGGTGATGGCGCTGTCAATGCAGAGGAACAGAAATCCCATCAGCGGGCATCAGAGATGTCAGAGGATGCAAGAACACTTGCTTTTGTCAGGCCCGTCCCATGCCTTCTCCCTGCTTGTTATCCTCATTGAGCCCTGTTATAAAACTACCATGGGTTGAGTCCATTTACATTTCACCTGCACATATTCCCATGGCCAAGGCAACGACTGAGCACTGGTAAAGTTGGTAAAGGTGGAGGGACCAACTCCACTCTTGAAATGCCACAGGAATGTGCCCAAATTTTGTACTCAGGTGACAGGCATCAATGTGTTTGAACAGTTTGGGGTTATCTGTCTTTTATTTTATTGATTTCTAAAGCAAACTAGTCCTCCGAATATCATCCCATAATTGGAGGGCTGCTGAAGAGCAGTGAGGGAGCCAGGACAGGGTCTGCTTTCATGGCAGCAGGGTCTGACCACAAGAGGCCTGTGTAGGGAATTCTGTGGGGAATGCCAAGCACAGAGACTGTCCTTTTTCCCAGCAGGAGAGAGCATCCTCAGGGGAGCACATACAGAAAGCAGTGCAGTCCAAGTGAACAGCCCCTGGCTGTCACAGGGAAGCACCTGAGAGGCTCACACAGCCCCAGGAAGGCCATACCTGCATGTCAAGGACCTTCTGAAGGATGGCACGAGCCAGACACTCCTGGACATGCCTCTGGTGCTCCCTCCTCAGGGCATTGCGTTGGAATTCCTGCTCAGGGATGATTCTCCCACTCCTGGAGACCTGCCACACCCAAACACAATGTTACTGAAAAGGAGAGCATGGAATAAAGGCTGTTTTGAAGCAGGGCTTTCCCAGACAGACCACTCTCTCTTCCTGGTTAGGTACCATCTCCCCCCCTGCCATGGGGCTGGAACTCCCCTTCCAGCACAGGACTGTTTTTGACCCCATGGCCCCAGAGCCAAATGCAGGGAGCAGCAGCCCATTTTTAACAACAAACAGCTCAGCCCGACACTCCTGATGGGCCACTGCTCGAGGGGTGGATGGATTTAACGCTCACCTTCCTACTGCCAAGGGCTGCACCTGCCTGTGCAAAACAGTCACACCTAGGAGTGCATCAGGGGTTTCTAAAATGTTCAGCATGTTTAACTCTACCAAATCCTTCAGTTTTCCATCAAACACTTTTGAAAAATAACACTGAAGCCATTTAAACAAGGAGTCAAGTCAGAGCTGTTTCCATGTCACAGCGTAAGAACCCTGAGGGAATCAATAGGATGCTGTATTTTTGCAAACTGAAAAACGTGGCAGAGGGAAACTCCAATGAGCAAAACCAAATATGGAACAAAAGCATAAAAACATCCTGAATTGAATGTGGGACTGGGGGGATTCTGAGGCTCACCAGCCCTGATCTCTGAAGGTGTCTTCGTATCCTGGCATTGCTGAAATACCCAACCAGGTGTTTGTCTGTGAGGCTGTTGTAGCTTGCAAGAAATCTGGAATAAAATCAATAGAGGTGTTTGTAATCCTCTTGACTGACAAATTGTTACAGTGTAAGTTAAACAGAATTACCTCAGAGTTTGCCGCACAAAATGCTGCCTTGGTTAATCACACCCTGTTTGGTCAGATAAATGCACATTGGGTTGTGCAAAAGCAACATCTTTTGGTCTCCAGAAAATTTGTATCAGAAACAAGTGGTTCTGTGTGAGGCTGAGCAGCGCAGGGTGGAAGCAGCACAGCTCAGGCCAACAGGCAGAGAGAGCCCTGAGAGCCCCCACCACCAGCCCCCACAGCAGCCCTGGGATGGGCACTGCCCACAACCCCTGCAGCTGGATTCCAGCTGCACACCCTCTCTGCCTCAGGCCCTGCTGGCTGCAGGGACACCTCCCTCTGGCCCAGGGGGCTCCAGCCTGGCCCTGGACACTCCCAGGGATCCAGGGGCAGCCACAGCTGCTCTGGGCACCCTGTGTCAGGGCCTCACTCCAGTCTTCACAGCTACCAAAGAGCAGAGCTTCCAAAAACTGAACCCCAGATGTGAGAGTGGAACACAAAAATTGAAGCATCCATAATTAGCAGGTATATTTTGAAACAGCTCTTAGCACAACTATATCTTACTTCCCACTCTGGAAAACAGGACAAATAATTCAATATCAGTGGCTGCAGTTTGTAATACTCTAAATCCATTCACATTTGTACAACTTCAACACTCAGGCACCTCTTGCATAATATGTTCAGCCTGATCTTTGGGCTCTCTGGGCAGGATGTGCTTTAGTTACACAACAAGAGACTAATCTCTTTTGTTTCCTTTGGCTGTAGATTGAAATGCCACTGTACCTCTATTAGATGCCTTTCAGTTGGATAATTCAGTCAAACATCTATTCTCAAACTGAGCTGCCACACACAGAAACATCCTCAAGGAAAGAAAGAACAACTTAAAAAGAAAAAAAAAGAGAGCTCATGCATTACAGGAATGTCACGTGGAGTTTCACAATAACCTCACAGGTGGCTGCCAACAATAAATTGAACTTTAAACAAACAAGCAATGCAGCTTCCCCTGCTGTGCCTGTTGGTTAAGCACTGACACTATAGCAACTGTTCTACCTTACTCTTTTAACCCAGAGTTTGCATTTGAAACCCCCAGATTCCACCAGTTGTGCTGATTTATGGTATCACCTGGCAACTGCACGTTGAGGCAGAGGAGAACCCCAATCCAATTCCTTTTGATTCACTTCCTTCCAGCCAAGATTTCCTGGACCATACAACTGGTTCAAATGCAGCTCCCACCTGAGCACAGTGATGCAGCAACTTCTGTTTCACAGAAGGCTCAGTGCAGGTACTCTCTCATTTAGATTATAAACAGGCTAGTCCTTGAAAATGCTGAACTAAATTCAAAGTTCAAATGGGGTATTGGAAGAAATAAGGAAATATTTTGGGCCTGGATCAAAGCCCATTAAAGCACTGGAAAGAATGCAAGGGGATTCCCTGGGGTTTGGTCATGTCAAGCTGCCTGGAGGAGCCCCCCCAGCAGCCCTGGAACCCTCTGCAGCCACAAACAGGGTCACAGGTGGTGCCTCAGGGATGGGCACCACCCCAGCAAAGCAACCACTGCTCCCAGTTGGTCTCTACACCTGCACATGGCACCAACAAAAGGGGCACACAAGTCCTTGGCTGAGCAGTTTTCTCCCAGATTCCGGTACTTCAAAGCCACACACAGATGTCACCTGTAAAGCCTCTCCAACAGGCAGCAGTGCAGAACTGACAACACCCATACTAAGGAACCCCCAGCAAAGGCAAAGCCCCAGCCTGAGGCAGCTCTGCACAGCCTGGCTGCCAACAGGCACCACAGCCCTTTCTGGGCACTCCTGGCATTCCCTTTCCTCTCACCATTGATCCAGTTCACTCTCTCCAAAAATGCTGGGTTTTTATTAGAACTGCAGACAATTTTCCTGGCACAGAACCCAGACTGAGTTTCCAGGAGTAGCTCTGAAGCTCTTCTCAAGATGAGCATCCCGTTTGTTTTTGTGCCATCACACAAAGGTGTGTCACATGTCCCTGTGAGCTCAGTAATGTTATACTCACAGTTATTTAGAATGCTATGATGCTCTGATCACTGCCACCGTTACTATTAGCAGCACCTTTGTTCCCAGCTCCCCAAAGCCGTGCACTCAGAGCCAGCACTGGGCAGCAGGATGATTTGTCAGACCACTGTCACTCGGCTGGAAGGATATTGAGACAAACCCATATCCCACTTGTTTGGCAAAGCAAATCTTCCCAGTTAATATTTCAAGGTGCAAAGAAACCAGTGCCGCCCAAGTCACTGATCTGTGGAGCCCCGAGTTATTGCTCGGCAGTCCCGGGACCCGCGGCCGCTGTGCCGCCCCTCGGCCCCGAGGAGCCTCAGCCCCCTGAGGAGCCTCAGCCCCCTCGAGGGACCTCAGCCCCCCCCGAGGGATCCTCAGCCCCTCCGAGGGACCCTGAGCCCCCCCCCGAGGGACCCTCAGACCCCCCCGAGGGATCCTCAGCCCCCCCGAGGGACCCTCAGCCCCCCCGAGGGACCCTCAGACCCCCCCCGAGGGACCCTCAGCCCC
>VXBA01002943.1:8869-39942 GCA_013399895.1 Serilophus lunatus | reverse complement strand
TTCCCTTCCCTTCCCTTCCCCTAATCATTGCTAGTTCAAGTAAATAGCATTCCTTCTGCAGAAAGTGTGCATTCGGTTCTCAGAATTTTTTGTAAAACTCCTGAAATATCTTCATATGTAATATGGCAGACCAGTCAACCAAATATTAATAGATTTTGAAAGCACTGGTATCCTGTGTCTAAAGCTGATGAACAAACCAGTAAAATTTTTAGAAACTACATACTTTTCAGAGATATTTTAGATTTAAGTACAAACTGTTTAATGTAATTTTTTATGGTTGGGAATTTATTTTATTCTATGTATGTAGAAATTTTTCCCTGTTTGCTGACAGGGGGGCAAAGGAGGGGAAAGGGGAGGTGCATTCCCTGCAACCACGCAGCCATGGTGCAGCTGAACTTGGCCATTCTAAGACTGCTGGGACTGGGAGTGGCCACACAGGAGGAGTCCTATGAGCACCTTGCCTGTAGAGCATTCCCAGCATGGCCTGGTGCTGAATGGCATGGCATCCTTGTCCCACTGATGGGCTTGCCTTGTCTGACCGGAGCCAGCCAGGCTGATGTGAGTAGGGACTCTGCCCGCCTGCAGCCCTTGGCAGAGGTGGCAGTGGTGCGATGAGCAGGGACCCTGCCTGCCTGTAACCCTGAGTGGAGGTGGTGGTGACGCAGTAGGCCAGCGTGGTGGTGAGGGAGCAGAGCCTGGGACACAGTGGGTGGCCCTGCTTCCCCATCAAGAGGTGGTGCAGTGGGGCAGATGCCACTGCCATGTTGCCTTTGCATCGAACCCCAGTGCTGCACAGTGTCGGGATGAGCCACTGAACCAATGGGAGTTTTTGGGTGCACCACAGCTGGTGGCACAGCAAACCAGAGAAAAAAAAAAAAAAGCCACTTTAAAAATCCATGCATGCAGGAACCACCCTCTTTGGACTTTGCCAGCGCTCAGGAGCAGATGGATTCCATTCTGAGTGGTGGTGGGAAACCCACGTGGCAGAGACCTTCACCTCTACCTCTTGGATCATGGCAACTTGTGGATCAGCAGCCCCAACGGTGGCAGCTTAACGAGAGGCATTTCTTTTGGTTTTGCTGGTTTCCTTCTTCTTCCACTGCTCCTTCCTCAGCTCTGCACCTCCACCAGCAAGCATCCACATCTCCACTGCATCCAGGGGGAGAGGCCCAGGCACTCAAGAATGAAAAGGGGGGTAGTTTCCTTTTTATGGATGCTGTGACTCTTTAGTGCTCCTAGTTATTCTGTGATTTGTTTTGCTCTTGGGTTTTGTTTAATTTTATTTTGCATATATCTACACCTATCTAACATACACATTATATTACATAATAAAGTTGTTAACTCTTTCTGTATTGTTTTGTCTCATTAATTTTTTTGAAGTCCTTTATTCCAGGACACAATTCTAATCAGTGTTTTAACTTTTTTTATCTAGTGATTATAATAACAATTCCAAATTCTAGGGGGAAAAAAGCTATTCTACTACTTTTGCTTTAGCAGCCTTTACCCTAGGCTTCAGTTGAGGAGACCTAGAAATCCAAAGCAGATGTTGCAAAAGGAGGAAGATGTAAAATTTTCAAGAAATGATATTGTTTGATGTTTAATCTTTGTATATTTTTTAAATCTAATTAACGAGAAGGGAGATTTTCTCCATGAAACAATTAGCAAATAACAAGCAAGCTCTCAGTGATGTCTATGTGTGAGAAAAATAAGTTACTTGGCAGATTTGTGTTGTTAAAGTTTAGGGCTTGATATGTTTGAATGATCTCAGAACTAGGGGGAAGTTGACAGGACTTGGGAAAAAAGAATGCCCACTTATAGTGGACACAAGGAATACAGACCTTGTGGGACATCTGGTAAAATTCTCAAGATAAGGAAGAAACTAAAAAAACTACTCAACAATTGTTGAAAACAAATTAAAATTGTTGAAAAAAAAACTAAAATTGTTGGGGGAAAAAAAAAAAAAAAAAGCACCAAAAATTAAAGATAGAAATTACAGAGAAATATTTACAAGAAGATAAACTAGAAATAAAACAAAAGTTTCCTTTTTAGTCCTGTCTTTAAGGAGATCATGTTGCACCTAACAATTCAAAGATCTGATAAGAGATATATGCCAGTGTACTGGCTTAACCTTGGCTGGCCGCCAGGTGCCCACAGTCACTCTAACCCCTCTCTCCCCCTCCCTGCCAGGCAGAGGGAAAAAAAGAGATGATAAACCACTTGAGGGTTGGATTAAGGCAGTTTATGAGAAGAAAAAGAAAAGCAACGCTTGCGTGCGTAAAAGTGAAGCAGAAATCTATTCTCTACTTCCCATCGGCAGCAATGTCTGAGCACATCCAGAGAAGCAGGGCTTCAACATGCGTGGGTCTGTCTGAGATGGAGCCCATTTCCCCATAGCAGCCCTCATAGATACTTCAAAGAAAAGAGACTGGTTTTTACTTTCATCTTTGGAGCTAAACAGTGTATCTTACTATTCTTGAACATATTGTCTTCAGTTGTTAAAAGCCTTGTTTTAAAAGCAGACAAAATACAATGTATGAGAACAGCAATTCTTGACTAGATTCTTCATCCAGCTATGCCTGTAGACAGTCTGAAAATAGGTGTTCCCTTTATTTATTTTTCACTATGTTCTTATTTTACAAGAAAATGTTTGCAATGAGTTTTAAAAAATATTTTGTTTCAAACTGAAGTTCAACCATTCTTTCTGATAGGTCATTCAGAAGAATAATCCTGCAGATATAATTAGACCCAGTGATGTCTGGAGTTCTGGGTCCAGTTCTAGGCTCCTTGTTTTATTCTTCTGTTTGTTTCATTACAGCCATGGAATCCAAAGAACAGGATCAGAACCTCATTATATACTTAAGTATTTATATCTAGCCAGTTGGGAAAGTATAATTTTTAATCTAAAGTATTTACAACAGAAAAATTTATTCTATTAAGACTATCAAGTCACAAGCATTATTAATACAATGGATCATATGATTTTTAATTTTTAATTAACCTATTTGGCTAAAATTATTTGTTACATTATTTTCCCACAGTAAGCATCTACAAACTCTTCTTCTGTTAAGAAAATGTGGACAAATCTTTTCTTTAAAGTGAACTGCCAAGTACCAGAAAAATTCTTTTTATCAAGTACTGGTAAAGAAAATTTTTGGTATTAGATGTAATAAAACATACTAATGTGGATGTCACTAACAAATGTATTTAGTGTTTTTTCAAACTGCATATCTCATCTAATCATCTTTGCTATTAAATTCTGAAGGTTTCCTTCACCATTATTTTTGTGTTGTTCTTGGTTTTGAAGTAAATGAAGTACACAAGAAATTTGAGTGTGGTAAAGTAGTATTACTAGACCCATCTGCTTTTCCAGATTCATTTTAAGTCTTTCAGAATATCAAAAAGTGCTGAAGATATCCTATTGCATTATTGGCTCTTGAGGTACCTTTGGCTCTTGGGACACACTTAATGTAAGGCATTTTGTTAGATGTATGTCCACTGAGGACATCAAACAAGGAAATCAAACCCAAAGTTTTGAAACAAAGCATGCAATTAAACAAAATACATAGTTTTTCTTTTATTTTCTTGTCACCTTTAATCTGGTGCTAAATTCCTTTTGTCAGACTACTTACAGGAACTTAACTTGAATTTACTCAAGCTAACTGAAAGCAAACTATCCTTCATCAATCAATTTTAATCTAATTTATTGTATTTCTCATTAATTTCTAATGAATACATGCATGCATTTCGACACTGAATAGAAAATGCGAAAGCCAGAGATGTATGTGAGGAAGTATCTCAGGGCTTAGAAGTATTCTACCAGCTGTATCATCAGGAAAGAAACAGCTCAAACTGCTTGCTGCCTCAGTCTCCTGCTAGAAAATATTTTGCTGCTTCTTCTCATTCCCATACAGGACAATACTACATGTAATCCTTGAAAATAGTCTTACATTTTACATCAGTTAATACACTTTTATGGTTGGGTTTCTGTTTTGTTTTTTCCTAATGGTGGAATTAAAAATAAAGTTTAGTGAAGGCAGATACTAATTATATATACCAAACCAGGGACTAAAATGCATTCTTCATAACCCCCAACAAGACCAAAAATATAATTCAGAAAAGATACAGATTATATTTGCATCTTTAATGCTAAACTGAAACCCTTTTCCCTTCCTCTCACTTCCCAATAAGAAAAGGATTACAAAAACAAAATCCTGCAACTTTCATTTTTAGTAAAGGAAAGGATCCCCCAACAAACTAGGACAGCTACACATGAACCTTGCTCTCTGTATTGAACTAAAATCAAATTATATTTAAAATTTGGTTCCTTTGTCCGACCAGCCACCTCAATGTACAAAAATAACGTGTGGGAAGGATGTTACAAAGTATTAAACCTGCATTCCCCGGTCACAGGAGATACCCAGGAGCAGAATGTAGGGCTATCACACTGCAGCTGTCAAGCCAATATATAATTCTGTTTTGGATGCTACTGTTTGGCTAAAAATTTCAGCTTCACATTTTCTCCTACAGCATCAGGGACTTAGCTGAAAAGGTGACATGTCTGCAATCTTAATGTTCATTATTACAGATACTCATACTTGGCCTGTTTGAAAATCAATGAACCTTACAGGGAGAAAAAATAATCTAATAACTATGGCCTTGTAGGGGGATGGATGGATCTTGTGCAAGAGGTGGTGAGGAGATTTAAGGATTTCTATTTTTGTTCAAGAGATTTTGGTAGCTGGGAGGATTAGGCTTTGTTTTCTTTCTCTCTGCAGCCATTCAGACCAGTGTTGGGGTTTGGGAGGTGGGTGCTGGGTCTTTTTGAGGGGAGGGGGGTGGTCCTGGGGGGTTCTTGGGGGGAGTGGGGAGGGAAAGGGTGTTTGGAACTGCTCACTGGCTCTCTGTTCTGTTACAAAACCTTGTGTTTTTTTCCCTTAAGAAAAAGCTGAGGTCTGGGAAATCTGCTGAGCCTTCTTCCCTGCCTCACTCTCTGTGTGCGGGGAAGGAGCTCTCCCCCCGCCTCTCCTGCCCTCCAGGACTGGCAGGGGAGGAAACTGAGGCAGGGAGTTACCAAGAGCTCGGCAGAGGTGGAGACATGGGCAGGTGTCACGGCGCTGTTGCGTGCATGCCCCTCCCCTTCTCTGGCGGCGGCTGCCAGCTTGCAGTGGTACGGTGGGCTCCTGCGATTCCCCTCAGCCCATGCGGGTGGGAAGCACCGCCCAGTCCTGGCTGGTGCTGTGTGGGGTGCACAGAGCCGCTCTGGCCGCTTCCGGCTGCTTCTCCTTTTTATCTTGGTGGGTGGTGGCCACGCCCGTGGCTGGTGCCCGCATCGCAGCAAGCCCGGGTCTCTTGCTGGTGCACGTGGACCCGGCTCGGTGGTGCGGCCAGCGTGATGGCGGGCAGCAGCCAGTGCGGAGCCAGCACAGCGACGCTGCACCTTACCCCCACCTTGGCAGCGGCCGACTCCAGCCCCACTGGCGTGGGTGACAGAGGGTGCTGCTGGTCCCGCACCGCCATGAAAGAGCCTGGTGGGAGGTCCCACAGTCCTAGCCTGGGCCAGCGGCAGTGGGCGCGATGGCTGCCCCAGACAGTCATAGGCAGCCCTGCGGTCCCGGGGAGTCCCTCATGCAGGAGTCCCTGGGACGGTGGCGGGGGCCTCGCGCTGTCACCATGCTGGTGGAAGCCACGCGGAGGGGCAGTAGCTGCTCTGAGGGTGCCGTGGGGTGGCACACAGTTAGTAGAACATGGTGCCTCCAATACCTAAACATGCGTTTTTTGGCAGGAACTGCCATTTTGCCTGGAGTGAAGATCCCGGTAGAGAGGTGGACCCCCGACCGGTGGCCAATCAAAAGATGGCTATTCCGGGAAGAAGGCAGCAAGATTCACGTGGGACTTGGAGGGTTTAAAAAAGCTGACCATGGAAGTCCTCGCTCTCTTCAGCTTCCTGTGGGCTGGGGAGCAGCACAGCCCCTCTCCTCCCGGCTTCCAGACCCTGTGGCTTGACTCCACCCACCTTCATTGGCACCAGAACCAAGCCAGCATAATCTCAAGTGAAAAGCTTCCCTGAGTGGCTCCCTGGTGGGGGGAGTACTTTTCACTTCTTTTGTATTTCGCAGAGACTTCGAGGGCCAGGAGTAATACCATCAGAGAGAGAGAGAGAGAGGAGGCTTCCCTTTTCCTTCCCCTGCTTTTCTTGGCCAGCCACCTGGCCTTTGAGAAGCAGTTTGTTTATTTCCTTTTTTTCCTTTTCCGTGACTTTGTTGGGTGTATGTTTTGTGTGAAGTCTGGGGTTCCCACAAATTGTTTCTTCCCCTGGTTGGGTCCTAGACAGTAAACTGTTACCTGCTGTTAAAATTCTGGTTAGTCTTTTCATCATTGTTGGGCACACCCCTACTGAAAAACAGTGGTTCAAACCACCAGTTTACTCCTTGAAAAAGATAATTGTTTCACAGACCACCTTGGAGCCCCACAAACAGGAGGGGGTGAGCTGACAAGGATTGGAGAGGAAAAGGTTTTGCATTCTTTCATGCTCAGTGTGTAAACACACTGTTAGCCAGCATTCATATAAATTTTCCCTAAGTCTGGAATTTTGGGAGTACCTGCATTATCTTCCTTTACAGGCCTTCTCGTGGCAGGAAAGAACTAAAATTTTGATTGACTGTTTCCTCATTTTTCTATATATTGACATTGAGTAGCAAGTCATGGCAGTGTGTTCTTCTGTGTGAGAATGCGGTGAATTTAGTTGAGGCTGTGAAACACAGATATGAAGGCTGTACTGCCATTAACATTAATAGGGTGAAAAATTGGGTGGTGAAAAACCTGATGAGGGGCAAGTGTAAGCTCCTGCATATGGGGAGGACTAACTTCAAGTGCCATTACATTAAAAGTGCCCTACAGTCTGGGGAGGCTGACCTATTAGAGAGCAGCTCGATGGAGAAGGACCTGGGAGTCTTGGTGGATGACAAGTTGACCATAAGCTGGAAGTGTGTCCTTGTGGACAGAAGGGCCAATAGTATCCTGGGCTGCAACAAGAGGGAGGTGATCTTGTCCCTCTACTTGGCCCTTGTGAGGCCACATCTGGATTACTATGTCCAGTTCTGGGTTCCTCAATACAACAAAGACAAGCAGCTACTGGAGAGAGTCAAGTTGAGGGCCACAAAGGTGATTAGGAGTCTGGAACATCTGTCTTTGGAGGAGAGACTGTGAGACTTGGGTCTGTTTAGAGTGGAGAAGAGAAGGCTGAGAAGGAATGTCATTGTTGCATATAAATATGTCAAAGGTGAGTGCCAAGACTTTCTTCAGTGATATCTACTGAGAGGACAAGGGGTAATGGCCATAAACTAAAACACAAGAAGTTCCACCTCAACATGAGGAAAAACTTCTTTACACTGAGAATGGCAAAGCACTGGAACAGGCTGCCCAGGGAGATCAAGGAGTCTCCCTCCCTGTAAACATTCCAAACTTATCTGAATGTGTTGTAGTGTAACCTGCCCTAGTTAATCTGTCTTGGCAGACGGGTTGGACTAGATGTCCTCCAGAGGTCCCTTCTGACCCTAACAATTCTGTGATTCTTTCTGATACTTGTTGTTCAGGAAACAGGTACCTTATTATGTCATATCAGAGACTTTCAGACATGAGCAAGTTCACTCAACCACCCTACAGATCTCAAAGAATTTGTGGCACTATTTCCATTATGGAAAATGGCAGGGGTTTTTTAGAGTCAATAATACATGGCTTTCTTGTAAAAATATTTTAAAAAGTAAAAACATTTTTTCTGTCTTCCATTTTGACAATTTCCCTTATGCTAGAAGAAATGGCTAAATATAATCTTTTAACTTTGTGATCTCTGTTCAGAAGCTTGGGAGTTGACAAAGTTCTGATTTATCAAGTAAACAAACAGATATGTAGGATAACATAAAGGAGATCCAAGGAAACCATTTATAAGTTATAGACTTATTAAAGCTAGATAAATCTTCAGAAGCCTTGCTGAAGACTTGTTTTATACATTACTGAAAATATATGAAGATTCGACATAAACTTTTTGTAGATGAAAGAGGGTTGTGGATTCAAAATTTATTGATCAGTAAAAACTAAAATGGAAAAGAACAACAATAAATCAGAAATATTTCACTAAGCACTTTTTTACTCAGTTGAATTACATTTTCATTCTAAATTAGAATGAGGATGTCACTAAGGCAAATTAAAACCTCTACCAAGATGAGTAAAACATACAAAACTGCAAAAAACTGAAAAATGTTGTAAAGTGGTTTGTATCATCTCAAAATTCCTACATGTGGAGGAAAGATAACACAGATATCTCCCGAAAAACACCAGGAATGGAGGATTTAGGAAAATTTATTTTCAAAGGCAAGAACACTAAAAAACATCAAACTTAACTATGTTATAAACAGCAGACCTTGGGAAAAATACACGCTTCTATTCTCCTCGAGGTTTTTATCATCCCAGGCCTCCCCCTGCTATGTGAAGGCCTTCCAACATGTCTGCAAGGAGTTATCCTCTTCCAGCAGCAGGAAGTGCTTCTTTGGAATGCAGTGACTTGCAGAAACCGAACTCACAACGTAGGCCTCGTTATGAGAAAGGTGTGTTTATTCTGCGCAGGGAGCGGGGTTACAGATCCATTCCAAACCCCCCGCTCCCCGATCCCATGACAGTCCCGGGCTTATATCTCCCTCCCGAGTGACAGCCGTCACACAGCTCGGATTGGCCCCCCCTGCTCCGAGCCCACCCTCTTCTGCGCCCCGTCCCTTCGAGGGCTGGGCTTTTGTTGCCATCGTCCCGTCGCAGACAGGCACATCCTCCTCTTCTAGGAGACCTTGAGATGTTGTTCCAGGCTGTTGTGATGTCTGGTTTTCGCCGTCTCTGTCCGCCTTATCTGATGTTCGTGCCTGGTGTTTACAGAACTTGCTCTATCCTAGCCCTGCGTCCCAGCAGGGCCCTGACTTCCCTTTCTAACCCCAACTCAGCAGTGGCAGAAAAACATTCAACTGTCCCTGGCAAAGATGCCTCTTCTAGGCATGAGAGACTTCCTAAGTGAAGTAAACTCTAAAACTCCTTGGAATAATTTTGCAGAAAAGGTCTTCTAATCTTACTGG
Source organism: Serilophus lunatus (assembly GCA_013399895.1). Lineage (NCBI taxonomy): Eukaryota > Metazoa > Chordata > Aves > Passeriformes > Eurylaimidae > Serilophus > Serilophus lunatus. The sequence goes on along the minus strand of VXBA01002943.1, from coordinate 30,829 downwards.
AAAACTACTGAGGTATTAACAACAAATAACTCATACTTTTGACAATTACAGGCTTTTACAGTACATGGAAACACTTTTGATGTGCTGTCCTTGTGGTTTTTTGTTTTTTATGATTATGCTCTAAATATTTGAGTGTACTCTTATTGAAGTCATTAGCGCTATTTCTGTATATACAGGAGTGAAGCATATCCTTGGAATAAGGTAAAAGACTTCAACATATTTATTGCAGAATTCCAAATATTTAATTGTAGGTACTTGATATAATGAAAAAACACATAGTAAATATGAATAGTGAAAATGAAAAATAAAGACATTTCCTGGGGCAACCTGTTACAATATGTTTCTTTTTTGTATCACTTTGGATTTTTCTTCATTATTTTTATGATGATCCTTAAAGATAATCTTCAGAAATGCTGTTAAAGAATTTTGGCAGAAATTCTTTAGTTGGTTTCCTGAAATGGCAGAGGGTCTAGCAGTGACATAAATGAAAAGTCAAATTTAGTACGGGACTTTGAATAGTCCTTTTTACCAGCTGTACTAATAAATCAACTCGATGATGTGGATCACCCTGATGCATTCCTTCCTCTTATGCTGCTAACTTGAAAGCGCTGTTGTTTTACTGTTGGACTTTCATTTGCAATACTAGCCAACTGTACTGCAAATCCAGATGTTTGAACAGAAAAGATAAATTGATGACATAACTAAGATAAATTACAGAATCACAAAATATGCTGAGTTGGAAAGGACCCACAAAGATCATCAAGTACAACCCTTAGCCCTGCACAGAACCATCCCCAAGTGTCACACCACGTGCTGAGAGTATCATCCAAACACTTCTTGAACTCTGTCAGGCTGGTGTTGTGACCACTTTCCTGAGGAGCCTCTTCCAGTACGTAACCACTTCCTGGGTGAAAAATCTTTTTCTAGTATCTAACTTAGATCTTCCCTGACACAGCTTCAGGCCATTCCCTCGGGTCCTGTCACTGGTCAAAGTTTACAAAGAGCTTTGCTTTTTCTTCTGCATAGTTGATCTTTTGCATCAAACGTTGATACATCTGAAATTCTTCATAGCTAAAAATATTTCAGTTAAATCATCCCAAAACAGGCATAGAATCACATTTAATATAATTTAAATTATTATTCCAATACTATACAAGAGTGTCCAAGTACTACAAAAAAACTTATGAAGTGCATTTACGTAGTTGGAAACATCTGTTTCTGAAACAGTTTTTCCTGGTTTCATGTTTTACAATTAATATGGGTAACATGGGTAGATGGTTATGTTCTGACTCTATTATTATTATTTTCATAAAAATGAAAATTAAAACTTTTACATATTGAAGCTTTATGTAAATGTAAATCCCTGGCAATTTTTCCAAAAAATGATACAAATACTTTAGTATGACATAGGAAGGTTTGAGAACTTGTATTGTTATTATAAGGCTCAAAGTTTCTGTGAAAGTATATATGTAGTTGTGTATGATCAGCCACTTAAATTGCACAGTGTAACATTTGCATGCATTAAATCAGATTTACCTCTGTATGTCACTTTATACAAATATTATGTCTGTAGTGCATGACACCCCATCTTTCTGTTATCCCTTTAAACATCTAAATGGCTGCTGAAAGTCTCAAAATGATCAACAGCTTCACCTCCATAACGGGAAGTATTAAGATTATGCTTTTATGACTTGGGAACAAAAGATGATTGTGACAGAAACAACTTGTAGACCATATGCTTATGTAAACCAAGAGTTTGCTAGCAGCTGATGTTGTTACGATTCTTCCATGGTGACTGGGAACTTCTGTATTATTTATGAAGTAAGGATTTTGTCTACAGTTTATCATTTTGTCCCTCAAAAAAACTGTTTGGACAAAAGTCAGTGCTTTGGTATGAGTTATGGACTTTAGACAGAGAGCTCATGTTTACGCATGAGATGTATGCATTCCATGGCAATCAGGGAGGAGATGAAGATCTGTTTCTCCTTAGTCCTCTCTGAAAAGAGGCTATCAAAAGCAAGTGCAAAGAGAAGCTACTCAGAAAGCAATTTAGAACATAGACCAATTTTAGATGCGCTGTGTCTCTGACCCAGTACACCTTTTGCCTGAGTGAATTACAGCTGCTATGCAGGTGTAACATTGATCCCCCTAATATCAGTGCTACAAGAGCCTAACAGTTTGTGTTTGGTTAAATACATTATAGGGTAGCTGTTAATACCTGAAACTACAGCAAGGTCTTAGTCTCAGCTGAAATACAAGTCTAAATGAACAACACATTTGACATTTGATTACTCAGCAAAGTTACTTCACAGTGAGCTAGGATAATAATTTATATTATTATCGATACCTTGCAGTAGTTGTCTCTGTGATGGAGATTGCTCTCTATGACTGCTTCCTCACAATAAGATTATTTTATTGTGAGACAACTTACTCAGTTTGAAGGATAAGTTAAACTTTGCAAAGTCCACCACTTAGCTATTCCCTGCTTAGTGAACACTGAATGTCTAAATAAGGGGCGGTACAATGTAAATAATGAAGAATCATTGTCTTGTTGTGATTAGCTATGAGTTTACATGCAGACAAGTCTTCCAGCACTCTCTAAAAGATTGCTCAGGTTGCTTTCTTTTGTTGTTAAAATATGCAATACTGTTGTTCTTAAGGCTAGTTCTTAAGGAACTCCCATGTACAGTCTTTTCACCATGACATATATTGTTTCAGCAACTTTTTTACTCAGCTTGAAATTCTGTATAAATCTTGCTCTTCTGATATTTGGTTAATAATTTCACATGTGTGTAAAATGTTTTATGGAAGTCTAGAGAGATCAATAAAGACCTTAAATGGGCCATGCAGAAAGGTTGGCATGAGTTAAGCAACAGGGAATAGGAGACTTCCGAATGTAGAGGCATCCTTTGAAAAAGACAAGCCAGTTATCAACAAAAAAACCCCACAGGAACATACAGCCTAGTTGAAATAATGCTAAGTCACTACCAGACGACTTATTCTGAACATTGGCTTGCTAAACCATGAAAGTTATGAAAAAAGCAACGCTTCCAAACACATGCTACATATATGGTCAAATAGATAGATAATTAAGGTGTAGATGAAATATCAAAGAACATTTATCCATTTCCAAAGAGGCAAATCTAAGATGTGTGTGTGCGTAATGGATTGAAAAGAAAAATAGAAAGAAAATAACTCCTTTCCTCTCTCTTTGGATCAGGAGGGGGCGGGGCTGAGCCTCAAGCTGGGGCCGGAGGTGAAACATCTCTGGTTTCGGAAGCCCTTTTGCCTCGATCTCCCATTGACCTCAAGGGGGCTCAGGAGGGGCTTGGGAAAGGGACGCAGAGACCTGGGGGAGGGGAGGCAGGGGGGAGAGACCCAGAAGTCAGCTCGGTGGGACGGACAGAGTGGAGCAGAGGCAGCAGCGTGCAGAGAGAAGGGAATACGTGTGGAGGTTGGGAGCCCCTCTCCTCAGCACTGCCGGCAGAGAAGCTCTGGCGCGACCAGCTCAGTTTTTCTCCTGCAAACATCAAACCAGCACGACCCGCGATTCCTGGCTGCTGAGGCCCCTCCGTGGACGCTGCGCTGCCCGGAAAAAGCCACCGCAGACCCCCTACAGAGGATCTGAGTTCGTGTGTTCCTATGTCTAAGTTCTCCCCTCGGGTGCCCAAGACAGCACCCAGGTCCTTCTCAGTCCCTGGGCTCAGCATCGACTGGAAGGGGGCATGGCAGCTCCTGCACCTCCAGGACACAGGACTGCTAGGGAACATAAGGGACAATATTTCTAAAAGTATAGATTATTGTTTGATTTTGTGGGTTTTTTCTTCGGTTCACCACTTCAGTAATGAGTATATCAGTTCATATCAGTACATTCATATCCATATCCATACACTCATCCGTATTTATACCATCTCATATATAATAAATTGCTGTCTTTTCCTATAAATCTTTCATTTGCTAAATAACACTTTCTTACTGTCCTTTTAAAGGAGGACAGTGTGTATCAACTATACTACTGGTTTCAGAACTTTCTGAACTAATCTGTTCGTTAAAGAGAACAAGAATAGGTCCATACTAAAATGTCACAATATTCCAATTTACAATAAACTTGTTCAAATTACAAAGCAATAATGAGATAGTATACCTCCTGATGTATTCCAGAAGAATTAAAATCCTGAATTGCTGAGATAAGAAACTCACTCCTATCACAAATGTCTATGTTAAAAGAAGAGAACATAATCAAAGTGTGACATCAATTTTTAGCAAAGGATCTTTGAAAGTTCAAGAGAACTGCAAACATTTATTAATGCCCTCTGCAATGAGCAAAGTAACAGCATAATTTCTTGCTATAGTAATTTGATCACCAAGATTTGATCACCTAGATTATTACACAGTACATTTTGACAGCTAGATTTATGGGTATTTTGATCTTTAAGGAAGGGCTAATGAAACTTTTTGAAAAGCAATGAACCTGAAGAAACAGTAAACGATAACAATTGATGCAAAACTCCTTGTGATTTAAGCCTTACATATAAAGTCAACATCTCTAATAATGAATGAGCTGTGTTGTATAGTACTACTTCAACGTATTTAAAAGCAACAAGTGTAACTCTTACAGAAAAAAAATATTCATTCTTGCAACAGAAGAATTCTTTCCTTACTGTTTCACTTTTCTGCATGATGCTTTGACAGACATTTTAAAGGAATAAAGTGATAGCATGAAAATACTAACATGAAATTCAAAAGCAGAACTTCCATAGCTATGCAGTTCTGCATCTGAGTTAATTAGGCCTGCTGTTACTGCTAACGAGCCTGGGCAGAGTACTGCAGCAATACCACTCAAGCTCCTCTTTTGCACCATGAAGTACAAGTATATTCTAATTAGCAAGCCGGTAGATAAATACAATGTGTCTGTAAGCCTGCCTTTTTCCAGGAAGTCCAAGTTAAAACATTTTACATGGCAATTTGAAATCATACACCTTAACCACAATTTGTTATGGGCATTGAGAAAACTTTTCAACATATATAATTTGTAAGAATTAATCAGTGCACGTGGTTCAACTTCCCACGCCCTCCCATACAATCACTTTCTTTAACTTTTATCTGGACAGAGATAATAACATCATGGCTCAGCAGTGGTTGGAAAATAACTGTATCTCATCAAATACAAATAATTAATAGGGAAGACAATTTTCATTGTTAATATGGTTTGCAAATATGAACAGATATTCAAATTAAGACCAAGATGAAATTTTGCATTATATGACTGAAGTCAAGGGACGTCCAAATTAGGTTTAAACGCAAGTCTTAGGAGGAATTCTACATTACAGTAAAATGTATGGTATAATGGCATTTTCTATGTGTTTTGTGAGATTTATGTGCTCACAAGGACTCTGGTCCAATTTTGACTGTGGTTTACAAATTAGATGGAAGGAATAATTATTTCAATGACTAACGCAAAGCATGAAACTCTACAGCAAATACTATTTGACTCTGTTTGTTTACCTGAACACTAAATTGAAAACTACAGACTTATTAATGTAATGCTGGATATGCTAAACAATGAAACAGGGATTTCAGTTATAGTGTCATGCGTGCAGAATAAGTTTAACCCAAGTTCTCATTTAATAACTGTACAAAAATGGTAGTTAAGCAGTCTGCGTGTGGAAGAGACAGAAGAAATCATAGATTGAAGTCTGAAAAATATAACTACATAAAAAATTCTAAATATGAAAAAATCCCTCCAGAGAACTCAGGATGAACAACACTGGAAAGCTGAATTAATTGAATCTGATATATAACATAAGAAAATATTTGCAAAATATAAAATATCAAGTGTATAAGAAATTATTATATTTACATAAATACTTGACATTTCAAATATTCAGCTTAACTAATCAGTGTGGTTTTGAAGGTAAATGCTACTTCTGTGCATGAAAATATTAATGTATAATTTTTTATATTTTAAAAATCAATATAATTTACTAATTATGTGAAAAACTGCGATATTTGGATTTCTCACTCTCTTTTTTTTGACATGCAGAGGATAGAAAAACGGACATGATCCTGGGGAACTGTCTGTAGATGGTCCTTCTTGATCAAGGTGATTGGACCAGATGACCTTGGAGCTCCCTTTCAAACTCGATCATTCTGCAATTCTGTGATACTGTATTGTTTAGATGGACATTTAGATTTTTTTTAATATCTTTCTAATATACTGATTAAGGTCTTTTAGGATGCCTAATACACCAATCAAGATCTTTTAGAGTGCCTTCACACAAAATTTCCTGCTGGAAATTTTCTGGAAGAAAATGTTTCTGTATGAAATTTAAACATTTAAAAATTTATTTGATTTTGTTAGAGGAAAAAATTAAAAATATTTGTTTCCAACAGAAGTAATTTTGATTCAAAATTATATCTCTAAGTAACACTAACTACCACTAGAATATGAAGATTATTTTTTTGAACAACGGGAAAGCCTCAGGACAGTTGTGCATCTGCAGATTGGCAAGTCAGAAAGCAAGAAGGGCAAACTCTCCTACTACCTATCAGGCATTGCTGTCTGAGAGAGACCCCAGATGCTGCATAACTAGCTGGAGTGCTACTGTCAGCACTAGGGCTGGAGGGGCTCCTGCAGGGTGGGCTATTTTATTTACTGTAGGCTGAGCAACAGCTCAAGTCATAAAGCAGGTACAAGAATGTAATACCCTGGCCCACTCAACAAGTTTAGAGGAAGGTAGCTTGATTTATTCTGGATGGTGTATGGCAGAAACAAAATTTTCAAGAGGTTCAATACTTTCAAAATTAAGAACATTTGGATAGAACAAGGTACTTGGCAAATTTCAAAAAACACTTAGACAAAGTAAGACACTTCATAAAATTTAACTTGGCAAACTTATCCAGATACAATGCATTTCCTATAATCTTTAGTCTGGCCTTTCATATATTTTGAGAAGGTAGCAGAAGAAAGGGAGAGAGAAAGAAAAAGTAGAGAAAGGAATATAGTCAACACTCTAACATCCAGTATGGTCTTGTCTGCTTCTAAATCCAGAGTAATGAAGCACACTTCTCGGCACCACTGTTCTTCCTTTTATTTGCTCCAGTCCCCTCGTGCCCTGGCCAGGGTGTGCTCCTGAACTTTCATGCTTCCAGTAGGGCCATGCACTTGATCTCACATTTTGGGGCAGGCCATATGGCCCAGTCTCATTTTGGACTGGGCCAGAGGCTGAGTAAGACTCGAGGTGGGCAGGGTGAGCTGGAGCATTACAATGTCCGATCTACACAGAGCTCACCCTGCCACTTCCCACCTGGTTGTTTTGAGCCAGTCAACAGTTGTTCCAGTCTCCTCCAGAGGTGGACTATTATTGCATAATCTTCCCAATCAGATATTCTTTTACAAGCCCAGTATGCACATGTATGCTGTCCTCATGGCATACACAGACCATGAAGAAACATGCAGGATGCACATATACTTCATTCAACCTCTCTGAATACACAATATCCGTGTAAACTTCTGCTCTTCACACCTCAGCCATATTTCATAGATTTACAGAATTGTGAAGGTTGGAAAAGATGTCTAAGGACCTCAAGTCCATCTCTTAACTCTTTTGTTTCTATTAACACAACTCATTGTTGTGTTCACCATTAAACCATATTCACCACTAAACCATATCCACAGCTACCGCATCCATGCATTCTTTGAACACTTCCAGGGATGATTCCAGCACTTCCCTATGCAGCCTACTTCAGTGTTTGACTTCCCAATTGCCCTTTTCCTGAATGATTATTTTTCTAACATCCAGTCTTATACTTCTCTTGTGAAACTTGAGGCCATTTGTTCTCCTCTTGTCCCTTGTTACCTTGGAGAATAGAACAATACCCAACTTCCTTTCAGATATTTTTACAGAACGATAAGTTTCCCCCAAGAACTTCCTTTTCTGCAGGCTAAACAATCTTCATCTGTTCCTTGTAAGATTTATTCTCTGATCCCTTAACCAGCTTCATTACTTTCTTTGAACACATCCCAGCATTGAACATATCCCAGCATCTCAATGTTTTTACTGCAATGACAGACCCTGCTTGTCATCTTTCATCACCAAAGTGCCCCTTCATAACAGACTCCGTGTTCTGGACTAGGAAGAAGAAACATTTGGTTAATGGGAATGATAGGCATTAATAATTGAGATTCCTTACCAAAGCATCCATTTGCCATGCAGACAATTTCCACAGAGAAGTTTGCTGCCTACTAGGAACTTACTTTCATGACATCTTCATTTCTACCAACCAGGCAGCCTCACATCAGTGCCTGGTAAGATATAGAACAGATGGTCCTGATGTTATGTGAAAACATATGAAAGACAGGCAGGTTATCAGAGACAATTAACGTGGCTTCAAAGAGGGCAAATAAAACACAGCCCTAACTGAGTTAGCTATTGAGCAATAAGATGTCCCAAAACTATTTTTATCTCCTCATCTTCCAGTTTTGAAAACTTAGCCCTATATTCTCATATCGTGAAGTGTCCCTGAAGTAGATGCTCCTGGCAAAATAATTTAGTCAGATGGAAAATTTTTTATTTTATGAAATTTTTAGAGAGAAGGATCAATTTTATTTTGGTGTTTCTTTGAAACAGGGACTCAATTTTGATTTATACTATTTTGTTGTTGATTATTCTACCCCAGTCTGTTCTCCTTTTCAGTTTAGCAACTGAACACAAAATTGACTTACTCATTGCACTTTGTACTCTAATTATCTGGAAATAGAAGTCAATGAAAAACGGCGAAAATGGCAGAAGCAGCTTTGCGCCCCCAGCTCCGCACCCGTCCTGCCGCTGTGTCTCAGGACCCAGAGGAGGGGAACGCCACCGGTGCCAGACTCTTGGTCCCCTGCTGCAACTGGGAGCGACAGCTCCACTCCCTCGGGTCTTCCACCACCATTCCCCCGCACAAAACCGGGCAGTGCGGGAATGGGGGAAGTACCCCCGCCACTCCGTGGACACTGCAATCTTGGTCCTTTCCTTCATTTCTAGAAAAAAACGGTTTTATGAATGGGGAACAGGTAAACAATCCCGAATACCCTTCCCTCCCCCCATAACCCCCCAAAAATACCCCAGGACCACCCCCCCTCCCCTCAAACCCATAACACTCATACTTTTTGCTGGCCATTAGGCTAAATGGGTCACCAGCAAAAGATAATAACCATTCAAAGTACTTCAAATGAAAGCCCTAGCACATACTTGTTTTAAAATTGTTTACTTCGTGATCAGCTTTAAAAAAATATATTTTTGACTTCTATTTTCACTCCATATTCTTTTCTTCTTGTATCAAGTTTTATTTTCTGAAAGGGAATTCTTCCATAATTTTTGCAGAACAACCATCTCCCATTTAATAAATGCAAGGTTTTACATCTTTTCTTCTTACTGAGAATTCTCATCTCTATCTCTAGAGAAAAGGAATGAAAACTCTTCTAATTCCTTTCTCAGCTCATTGCTGCTTAACTTTAGAAGGTATGTTCTGAGTGTTGAAAATGTAGATTAAGGCATGAGAGACCAAGGATATTACCATTTGTCTTCTCTGCTGTGGTTTATTTTAAAAATAAGGCTATTTGTTCATGTAGTCTTTCAAAGTCCATTCTGGAAAGTACAATGATATTAGTTAAGGCTAAATGTTTGGTTTTGTTTTTTGGTGGATGATGATGATGATGACAATGACAATGATTATATTACAGGTAAAAAAATACTAAAAGTTTGTGCAAAAGATCCAAAGTTACCATTATTGAGCTTCTGTCCCATAAGATTTCAGTGAATATTCTATTATATTATTCAATTTCCCACTGGTCTGATTTTGTTCCCCTGATTAGTAACAGTATTCTGAGTATTACTCTGAATATTCAAGGTGGTTCCCATAATAAAATTGGCTAAGCTTAAAACCTCCTCCTGCTCTCTCTAAAATATAAGTCAATCTGAAACTAATTGACTAAAGCAAAGTATCCTTTTTTTCTCAGAGAACTTATCAGCTGAACCTAAGTCATATTGTTTGTTCCTGCATGGGCTTCCAGAGATTCAGTATTCAAGATGAGAAGTGATGAATCTTGATCAATGAAAACCCTGAGGGAGACAAAATTTTATTAGGTGGCAGATGCAAAACACAATTAGCCTTCAACCCAGCCATTTTATTCATAATAAAGGGTCTATCTGAGTGAAGTTAATTATCCCCACTTGTCTGGGAATCTATGAAAAGGTCTATTGCTCATAGAAATTCTGTTAATTACCTTTTCCTCCCGCCTTACCACTTGCACCTCTGGCTCCTGTGATGGTAACCAGTTAACACAATAAAGTCTGGATGAGATCAGTGATCTCTATAGTCAGAACAGACCTTTATTTATTTGTGTGATATTCATTTATAACTGTTCCAGTTGCCTGCCTTTGAGGAATAGGCCATCTACATCACATTAGAGCTATCCTGTATCTATTGGTCTTTTTACACCTAGAAGTGTATTTTCTTCCTTACAACATATTTTATACATTTTGAATATTTGTAGTACTTTAAATTTACTGAATATTTCATAACTGAACAAGTGGATCTTTCAAATTTTCACTTCCACTATAGGAGAAATTAATTATTTAATTCATGCTGTTAGGCTATGTGCTTTTTTCATGCATAGGAAGATTTTTACATGGATGAAGTCATTTTAAAAAAATAATACTGTGATAATATTCATAGCTTTATAAGAACAAACATACTTTATAACTACAAGTGTTGCAAATGTGTCTTTAGACTTTTGTTGATTAATCACCAGAGGAAAAAAACCAACACATTAAACAACACTTTTATTCAATATAAAATTATATTTGAGGAATCATCATTTTAATTTCAGTTTTTTCCCTACCACAAACACATGAACTTCAAAACATTACCAAAAAATTAAAATAAAAATTCACATTAATGGAAAAATTGTGAAATGAAAATTAAAATGTTTATCCTTTCTAATATGTCAGTTGAGACTATGTGAATAACGTGAATGTGCCTGCTTAGTGTGTTAGAGAGTACCCACCAGAAACAGTCAAATATCCCTTATGTAGAGAATCACACAGACTTATAAACTGTGAAGTCACTTGAGCTATTTAAAATTACTGTGGTATCATATACCAAACTAGGAGCCATTTACACACGATTTAAACCCAAGTTCGGTGGCTGCAAAAGCCAAGGCTGGTATTTATTCAAATGACAGGTTTCATACCTGATAGACTATTTCATGCTACTGCTTACACAATTTGCAACAGCTACAAATTCCTGTGTCTCTAAACCAAAGTATGACTAATCAAAAGTCAAGATACAGATGTCATGGGTTATCATTCTTATAAATTTATGTAAATTTTGTTTTTGTTTCTGACAGATATGTTTCTTGATTTTTAAGTTTGTAATCCTATATTAAATAAGAATGATAGTGAAATGTTATCACTTTGACTCACATATTCTAGGAAATATAAAATACATCATTCACTTTGTAAAAGTACAACACCAGTCACATATCCGAAACATCCCTGTGATTCCTCAGAAGATGTGGGGCAGCATATGTGACTGAAGCATTAGAAAGATATCAGACCTTCAGGAGGCAGACACGTGGAAGGGAGGATGGGGATGATCTGTGTAAAAATAAGCAGTCAGAGGTGTGGGACAGATGCCAGGCGAGGGAGAGCCTCTGGGCCAGGGTCAGACCAGGGAAGCTAACAATCTGGTGGTGTCAGAGACAGACCACCAAAAGACTTTTGACCTCTGTAGCAAACTGCAAAGAAACAGCTGCTCATGTACTGAAGCCTGCCCCTCTCTGAATATTCCTATTAATTTGAACTGCAAAAGGACCTTGGGATAAGATGAAGGAGTACAATTCTACAACTATCCAAAGTAAAAGGAGAAGAATGTATCCACAAGTGTAAGAGATTAAACTGCTAACATTAGACAAGCTACATTAACCACCAAGGTACTGTAAGAGACGAGTGCTAATGGTTCAAACAAGTGGTTGGCTGTTTTGGTAGTAATGCACAGATTGGCCTCCCAGGTGCAGAAAGGCATGCATATCTGAAGCTACAAACTGGATTTCCGGAAAAGGGAAGAGGACAGTAAGATGCAAATCCTGTGAAGTGGGATGGTCCTTATGATGCAAATATCTTTCCTTACATAATGACTCAGCAGTGAAAATCTCAGGGGAGCACTGAAGACATTCATGCCTAGCCTGAGCTACTCACCTCAGATGATCAACCACAGTGAGCCATGATTGATTCAACTACTCTAAGAGAAAGTTGCAACATCTCAGAAAGTGTCAAAGATTCATGAAATATTGTGATCCAGTATTGATTGGTGGTACATGAGGTGTTTCCACCTAGCCCACATTATATAAACCCCATGAAATGGGAGTTTTGTGGTCACTTTTTCCCTACCACTCAACAGATATAGTCTGTAAACATCAGTAAGACTGGAAATAGAGGACTAATGGTATCTACGGAGTGGTGATGTTGTTTCTTAGTCTGTTTCTCTGTCACTCTCTCTTCTCCCACCCCCTTCTCTTATCTCTCTCTCCTTCCTTGAAGTCCTGTTAAATAAAATCCATAGTATTGACTTTGACATGTGGACTTGTTTGTACCTTAATTCTCCAACAATTTTAATAATCAGATCATAACAGGTGGTAATGTGATACAGACCAGCCAATCTGAAGGAGTGGGTCAAGCCTTCTTTAATCTATTTGAGAATGTCACAGAGGCATGACATCACCCAAAAGGACACTATAGCAGGATGCAAGTAATCAAAACTTCTAGAATAGTAAGAGGAACTTCCCAATAAAGGTACTAGATGGGCCAAACATGGGTGATGGGCCTAACAGCTGGATCTGCTGTTGATGAAGAAGGAGACACAGGATGGGCATGTGGTAACCAATGGCATCCTCAATTACGCTGATCAGAAAGTAATGGTCTTTGAGCTCCTGAGAGGAGTAAGAAAGTACAACACAGAACCTGGAAATCACAGGAGGACATTTTAGCTTATACAGATCCTGGGAGATGGCATTCCGTGGGAAAAAAATCTGAATGGCAAACCAGAACAGTTCATCCCCACACTGGGAAAATCAAAGTCACCTTGACTAAGTGGAAAACACACACAAAATCTCCAATGCAAAAAGACAGTATAAAAGGGTGGAATAAAAACAAGGTACAAAAGAAGAATTTAAAAACGTTGCCCTTGTATGCACAGATGACTTCAAGAAAGTCAAACTGCTGAAGTTGGAGAGATGTCTAAGCCAACAAGAGCTTCTATTGCTAATGTTAGTAATAAAAAGTGAAACAGGGACAAAGTGTTAAAGCTGCTGAATGAAGCATGTTTATTTAGTGACAGTGGGGAGAGAACGCTGAGTGATTCACTGCCTTGTTTGCTTCAGTTGTCTCTGAGAAATTGTGAGAGGCCTTGTGGATTAGTGACAGGGCAAAGGGAGGAGGGGAGGCACCAGACTAGAGAATGAGGGTTGAGTTGAGGATTGTTTGCAAGACATTGATCCTCACAAGTCTCTGGGGTCTAAAGGGCAGTACCTAAGAGTACTGCTATCAGGCCAATCTCCTTCAAGCTCATTTTCCATTAGATTTGAAATGTCATAAAGAAGATGTTTGACAGCTGAAGAAAGAAAAATTTTGCTCTCATCTTCAAAGCATGATAAAAAAAAAAGAAAACAAAACAAATAAAAAAACCAAGCAAAAAAAAACCAGAGCAAAAACTTGGGAACTATGGGTCAATTGTCCTCAGTTTCATCTGTGGGAAAGTAATGTAGGGGGCACATTTTATAGCAGGTGAGGAAGAAGAAGGAAATTTAGGATAGCCAGCACAGGTTTGTTACTGGCAAAACAAATCTCCCCAACCTGACTGCCTTCAGTGACAAAACAACAAGATATGTGGATACGGGTAGAACGCTGGATGTCATTTATTTACCATTATTTTGATACTCACTCTTTTTTATCTTCTGTTTAAACACTCAATGACAAAGCTTTTCTAGTGCTCTGCATTTGTACCTTGCTATGTATAAAAGGGCCTCAGTATATTTCAAATATATCGTATTATCAAGAGTAAAGGTGAACAAAGTGGCTTATGTCACCTTGAGGTTCAGAAATATCTTTTTATGTGTTTATAAGTAGCCTGAGTACACATGTCTCCATGACAGGATTTTGTACTGGTTTGGGGGGGCTGGGATTGTAGGAGGTCAAAGGGGGCATGGGGCTTGGGGGTGTTCTTGGATTTTGGGAGGGGGAAGAATGTAAGAAACCCCACTTATCAGAGTTAAAATTCCATTTCCCTTAAAACTGTGGGGAGGGGGCCCTTGCTCCAGCTGCTCTCCCGGGACTTGGAGAGGGGGAGGAGGGGGCTGCTCTCCCTGTGCCCCACTGGGCCTGGGCTGAGCGGCGGCCGGGACGGAGCCAGGGCCAGTGGCAGTGGCTTCCCGATCCCCCCAAGGCCAGGGCAGCAGCGGCTCCTCGTCCCGGGCTCCCGGGAGCAGAGGGACTGATCACCAGCCATCGGCACACATGGCCCAGGAGCTGTCTTGTGCAGTGTGCGTGGTCCCTCAGTCCCAGCTCAGGTGGCACGGTCGGCAGCCCCGCCGCCAGCCCTGAGCCGGGGCAGCCTCTGTTGCTGCCTGCTGCCTCCCTCCTTGCGCAGGGCACGGTGGCCTCCCGGGGTGGACGGCGGCCTGGGGGCACGGCCACGGGGAAGCCCAGTGTGCTAATGGGCAGCGGCTAGGGCAGTGCCATGGCGTGGCAGCTCCGGGCCGGCCCTGGCCGGGAACCTGAGCACGGCTGACACTTCTGGACAGCAATGGAGCGCCCGCCCTGGCACCGTGTTGGTGCTGGCGTGTCTCTAAGGTACTGCAGCCATGAAAACAAAGATGGTGGGCAGGACTGAAAAGTCGTGATTCTTTGATGGGAAACCACCGGACACAAGACAGGGCCCGGCCAGCTGGACCAATGGAAAGAGAGCTTAGCCAGGAAGAAGGTGACGAGACCCATGCGAGAACAAGAAGGCTTAAAGGTTGAGGCAAGGGCCCACCCCGGGTTCTTCCTCAGCTGCTGCGGTGAACAGAAGACCCCAGCTGCTCTCCTCCTCAGTCTCAGGCCTCGCGGCACAAGTTCCACCCATTTCTCTCAGCACGAGAGCCATTTCCAGCTTGGCAAGCAAGTAACCCTTCAGAGTCGTGATGGGAGAGAGTTATTTTCATTTCTTTTTGAGTTTTTCAGAGAGACTGAAGGGCTGGAAGTGCTTCCAGAGAGAGAGGGAAAGACCGCTTTTCCTACCCTTCCCCATTGCTTTTTTCAGCTAGTCGTCTGGCTGAAAGCGCAGTTCCCTTTGTCCTTTTTTCCCTTTTGTGTTTTTCTTTTTTTTTTTCCCCTGCCCGCCTGGTGTTCCTCTGTGTAATTCTGGGGTCCCTGTAGGTTAACCCTACTTCGCTAATTTAAACCCCCTGTAATAAACTATTCACCTGCTGCAACTTTATTTAGTTTTCCATCACCTTTATTGAACCTGCCCCCTAGATGATAAAAGTGGTCCTAATCCACCACAGATTTCAACTACAAAGAAATTTGTCCGCAATAAACATGCCTGAAGCTCGCCAGTACATCTGTATGCCCCTGAAATAAAGCAATGAATCAATCCCTAATGAAGAACCTTTTAAAAGAGACATAAAAATACCTCTGCACATGTATTTTTTAATATCCTACCTTTTACTTCTCAAGAAGATTATTCACATTGATTCTCACACTGTTTTCTGTGGGATATTCCAGAAAAATGAGCAGTGCATATGAAACTCAATGAAGAACACAAAACAAGTTTCCCTTAAGCCACCCCCTCTGATCTGGTTCCACAAATGAGTAGTTTCAGTCAGGAAAAAAAAACTGTCTGATTGCACACCAGACACAGTGAATAATTGTGCTACATGATTATTTTGTTTACATTGCAAATTTCCCCCTAGATATCAAAACTACAAAAGACATTATTCTACCAGATTTCACAATGCTCAAGAAGGTATTTAATGCTACATTCAGTTGCATGAATAAACTATATAATTTACTTCCATTTCATGCTTAAATTAAATCACAAATTATATGGTGTCTTTGTTCTAAGGTTATGTGAACTCCCTTCTGTTCATTAGCTTTGTCATCGTGCATTTAAGACACTAAAGAAAGACAATGGACAATCAAGTCTTATTCATATGCTATCAGAAGGCCAAATTCTGTTGCTCCATAACTATGTGCTAGCCCAACAACAAATAACAAAGAAATTGCATTATTACTACACAGTTCCAAGGCTTGCAACCGTGGGATTTTTTTTTATTCAATGACATGAAAAGATTACAAAACTTTCCTGTCCAGCTCACTAGTGACCATCATCTGGTCTTTCAGACATGTTCTTGCTGTTATTTACATTTTTTACATAAAAGTTAGGCTTGTATAACAAAAGCAGAGTTAAAATTCTAAGTGCCTAAAAACTTCAGCTAAGGCTCTGCAAGTCTTTGTTTTCAGGGTTCATACGAGGTATCAAGTTATGTAGATAACTGTGAGCTCAAAAAATGGCTTTTCCCCACATGGGAATAAACTTTATTAAATTGATTATTATTAGTTATTAAATTAGGCAGGAGTCGGTCTCTTCTCAGGCTCCCAGTGACAGGGGCAAAAGGACACAGTCTTAAGCTGCATCAGGGGAGGTTTCGATTGGATATTAGGAGAAACTTTTTCACAGAAAGAGAGATTTCCCACTGGAATGGGCTTCCCAGGGAGGTGGTGGAGTCACCATCCCTAGATGTGTTTAAGGATAGGTTCGATGATGAACTTAGTAGCATGGTTTAAATGGTTTACATGGTCTAGATGGTTTAGATGATGGATTGACGTTGCATAGGTTGTTAAGCTAGGTAAAAGGTTGGACTTGATGATCTCTATGGTCTTTTCCAATCTTGTTAATTCTGTGTAATTCTGTGTAATTCCGTGTAGTTAACTTTTAGTTTAACTTTCTACTTCTAGCATAATGAAAGTGCAAAAGAAAAAAAAAATATTCCACATGCCTATTTATAATCTTATATAAATATCATAATGATTATGAGTTCATAAGAATACAATTCTGAAAGCAACTAGTCTAATATTCTCACAGAAGAAAATGTGATAGAATTTTTCAGATTACTATAATTGCCTTATATATTCATTAGCAATGTTTGTGAAGTTTTTTGATGTTTATTTTGTTGCTAAATAGGACTCCTATATTGACATACTCTACAACTCTATATGCACTGTGACTCTCTAATACAGGTATTGTACATTAAGATAAACAAAGCCACTATTATGTGAATTTAAAATAAGTATTTAGAATACTCCATATTAGAATTTTCAGAATAGTTACTCTGCAAGGCTTGCTCGGGTAAATAAAGCAATTGTAAGAAATTAAAAAACCCCTAAATGTTAATTAAGCTACTGTGGACAGTTTTTAAGAAGCCTTGGAAAGGGTCAAACAGTAGTATACCTTTGCTCAAGACATGGAAGCATCATAGGCTCACATCTGTGATCCATCTAATTGCTGTGGAGAAGAGACTTGCCAGATTTCAATATAATGTAATCAGAGGAATAGTTTGTTGGAGGCACAGAACAATTGCATTAGACAATTTCTGATAGATACAATATTTCTATCTAATTCAAATCCTGCATATGCACTAACCTCCAGAAAATATGTCTTAAAGGGACACGCACAATGTTATTACAGCTATCTTTTTTATATCTTTTAAGTATGACTTAAAAAAACCAAAAAACCCAACCTTAGAAATAAGACAGTTCATTTGTTTCAGATGCCAATCTCATGTGAAGAGTAAAATTATAAATAATACACAGAGGTTCGGAGATTTTTTTTTTTAAAGAGGTATTATAAAAAGGGCAATGATTAATCTCTTTTTTCATCTTCAATGAATTTATTTAACATCTGCTTTTGTGTTTGACTAAATCATTCTATGAAGCTATGTATCTGTAGACAATAGGCAATGGGTTTCAAACAGGAAATTTTCAGTATCCTACACTTAGTTATTAGATGTTTATCTTTTAAGGTTTTCAAGGGTCTAAAGAAGTCCATAGTTTCAGGAAGTTCTAAGTAATTTATACTTGCATTAAATGAATTACACTGAAGGAAATATTCTAATTACAACCAAACAGGATTTATTTTAAGACTCTCCCTTGTTCTTCTCATATCTTAAAAGAAAAGAATATGATCACATGTACAGTAGGTGTTTGATTGTATACACCAGAGCGGTATTTGTATCCCTGAATTACACTCAGTACATTAGAAAACTTTGTCCAAAGCAAAAAATAAAAGGACGGGAAATTACAACAAATTAGTTCTTTAAGAGTTTTGGACTTTGTAGTACTAATTATAAAATATCAACACTAATCAAGTTTCTGCTGTACTGGATAGAAAATTAGGAACAGAAAGGAAGAGGTGGAGCCCACTTAATGTGTAGGATAGCCAGATTCTTCAGCACAGAGATTGTCTTTTATCAAATGAGGCAGAGAGATGAGTCAAACCTTGAAGTGCCTAGTGAATGTTAAGGGCTAAAAGTATTCTTTGAAGTCAAAAATATAACTCCTCTAGTAAGCTAAGGAAGTTAAAAAAGTAGCATTAAATTATTTCAGTTCTGTACTGTTTAGCTCCTCAATACATGCTATAAAGGTATTTCCTCCCAGCTGTTCCTTCAGTTTTGACAGTGTACAAAAGACACATTATTATCACTTGCAGGAAAAATTTGGCCATGAGTGGAACCTAGTGTTATCTCTAAAGGCATTTTATCCAAGTCAATCTCCTCATTTCAGCAGAATTTGGAAATGTTAGTAATTTATAACTGGAGTATAAAGCCCTCTTGTGTCACTGGGACTATGCATGGACAATGGACTTTCACTGACAACTTATAAACAAGGAAAGCCTTTTTATCACTGGACTTATACTCTTTCACTACTGGTTATGGCCCTATAATCAATTTTAATTATAATTTTAAAATCATCTAGAACTCTAATCAGATTTTCTTTCCCTTTTTTTTTGCATCTCTTTATTAGGAGTTTGTTAGTAGGGATGATGTCTTTATATTTGCCAGTTATCTTCTTCAAAAGAAACAACATATCCTAGTAGGATTTTACCATGAAGTATCAAAAGACGTCTTAATTCGTGCTTCCTCTCTTGTGTTCTTAGCATCAGAGATCATAGGACATATATTATTATCTCTCTACGAAAAATTTGTATAATGTTGTAAATGCATAAGGTAAAAAGATGAGTTTTTTACTGAATTCATAAAAAAGTTAATTTATTCCTTATGATGGGCTTGCTAATACGGAATTCTGACTGTAATTTTTTTTAGAATAAAGCAGGTCTTCATTTGTATATGTTTGACTGTTACGGGTTTAAATATCAGTTTTTTTTCTACAGGGAGGGGATATGTTTGGGATGCTTGTTTGTAAACCTATGGGGTTTTTTAAGAAGCATGAAAATTGCCAAAACCCTGAGCTATTCTCCTTCCCCCATATCAAAGTCCCAGCGTCTGCAGAGTTTCTCCCACTCATCCTCCTGGTGGCTTAGTGGGACTGCTCCCACTGCCCAGTCTGTGCAGCAAGGCAGCAGTGGGGCGGCATGGGGATGGAGCCGGCTCGTTCTCCTCGCTGGAGCAGAGTGAGGCGGCCTCCGTCCTCACACCGCCTTGCAGTGCCAGTGGTGGCAGGGTGACAGGTGGAGGTGAAGTTCGATGGCTGTGCCTGCAGTGCCAATATCTGCCCTGCGCCATGATGAGCTGGGTGGGGCTTGGTGGTCACTCAGGCATGGAGCCCTGGCCCCATTTAGGTTCCGCACGGCACGGCAGGGTGGCACAGAGCAGTGGGGTAGTGTGCAGCGGCGGGAGGTGGAGGTTTCTCCCGGTGGGCAGCTGGCAAGGCCCCACCAGGGGTGGCCACAGCCCTGCAGCCCCTCCCTGCACTGCTGGGAGGCATGATGTGGCGGCTGCCCCCACGGGCAGCCCCCACTGCCTGTGGCCAATCCCTACAGGCAGCAGGGGCCCCACAGGCAGTGCCACTGGCCCCAGGAATGCTCCATGGTTGTTGTTGGTGGCAGCCGCCAGGCCTCAGGTTCAGAGCACATGGCTTTTTGGCGGGAACCGCCATCTTGCCTTCTGGATGGAGGGCGGTGCCCAATGCAGCCATCCAATGGGAGGACAGTCTGGCCAAGAAGAGGACCTCGAGTTCTTGCAGGATTGCCAGCACATAAAAGTCAGAACCCCGGAAGTCCTATCCTTTTTGCTGGCTCGTCATGTTCCAAATAACATCAAGTGCCATTCCTCCTAGTCCCTCCTGGCTCCCCTTACCACGCAGCACCATCGGAGCTCCAACAGGGGCACCAGGAAACCACCCAGCGGCAACATGTGATATCTTTTCCCCTTAGGTTCTCAGGGGTAGGATGCTTCTCTTTGTTTTTGTCTTTCAGAGGCTCCAAGGTCCGGAAGATACCCTTTTTGAAGTGGCTTTCCCTTCCTTCCCTCTACTCCTCAGCTCCTCATCCTACTTGGAGAAGCAGTTTGTTATTTGTTTTCTTTTTGCTTTGATTTTATTGAGGTACATTGTCAGGTCTGTTATGTGTATTTGTTTAGTGCCTAGTGGGATTCTATAAGAACTATATAGAGCCCATAGAAAATAAATCTCTGTTTGCTGTTGTGCTTCTATTACATCTTTCATCACTGTTGCACCCCTTAGTGGTAAAACCACCACATTGACAACGCTGAAAAGGTCATCAAGTTGTAAATAGAAATGCCAGCTAACACTTCTAAGCCAGTCTTCTGACTTACTTGTGTTGATACTGAAATAATTTCTCAGCAATCTCGCTCCTCATAACAAATAAATAGCATACTGATACTGATACTAGGAGAGACTTTGTTTTTCCTTTCACTAGTTCCATTTTCCTGAAATAACCCAAATCATTTATTCTTTAGCTTCTTATTGCATTGACTCTGACTGAATCATTGACTATCACTCATTCTTAAGCTTCTCATTGTATTGCCTATGATGTACATGTTTACCTTCAAGATTCCTATTTTACTTTCAGGATAGTGATATAAGTAAAAAACAGGATGACACATTTCTACCTTTCTTTGCAAAAAATTGAGGCCTAGCAATACTGTCAAGAAAATGAGAAAACCACTCTCAAGTCCTTTTAGAACAAAAAGGTAAGAGTGAATACATTCTAACAACATTATAATAACATCTACAAATAACAAGCATGTAATTTGGATACCATCTATCATAGGCTTAATGTGCCTACTTACCTCCTAAAAAACTTGAAAAAAATAAGGAAACACACAAATCAGCAAGAAACATATTTGAATCTTGTTTTATGCTTGAATGCATCACTTTTCCTGGCTTCCTTCTCTTCCTATTGGTAAACTGTGTATTCTTTTCTGGTAAGATTTTGAATAGTACAGCAGTACTGTACAACAGTACAACAGTATCATGCATATATATTACAATGATCCATGTACATAGAGTTAGAATAAGACAGATGAAATCTGTGAATCACTCTTTAGAAAAAATCAACTTCATCCTACTTAAATATAAACCTAGTAAAATTATCACCAAACTAGCAGTCTCTTAAGGACTGTATTTTAATGGAAAATAGTCAATTAATTTCTTCCATCATGAAAATATGAATGTAAGTAATTTATTATACCCTTCAATAAACAGAAACTAGAATTCTTTTCAGGGAACGATAAAGGGTGTTTCATCTTCCATGCTAGAATTGACTAGGGTCTTTGGTTAAAGGGAGGGTGGTTTCAATAGGAACTAAACATTTCTTGCAAAACCACTAATTGGCTGATCCATTAAACCAAATACATAATCTGATGTTTGAATATATGCGAGAACTCTGAAATATGTGTCA
>VXBA01002939.1:390888-438437 GCA_013399895.1 Serilophus lunatus | reverse complement strand
GAAGCCATGGGCAGGTTATTCATGCAAAGGATGGATCCTGCTTCTCCTCAAATCCTCCTAGGGTCTAGGTCCTGCTTTTTGGGATGGGCTGTGGGTGGGGTGTCAGTGGCATCCCACAAATGGCTCCCACTCTCTCCAGGACAGCCTGACTGCCGAGATCTCACACCCCTGCTACCCCAGGGGATACCAGGAGAACGTCACCGTGGCAGAGCTCTACAACAGCCCGTGTGTCCGTGCCCCCAGCACAGCCAGCCCTGCCCTGGTGCTCACGGTGACGGGCACAGGGGACCCCGCCGGGTGCAGGACGGCCGTCCAGAAACTCTTCAACTTCAGCTGCGGGGCCCAGGGGCCGTGTGGGTTCAACGGGGTGTATCAGCCACCCGTGCGGGGACAGTTCTTTGTAAGGAGCCTCCATCTCTGCAGGTGGAAGGGGGAGTGGGCTTTTGAGGATGGACCCTAAGAAAACTGCTGTAGGAATGTCTGGAATGGAATGCCAGCCCTGGGAGCTGGGAAGTGCCTGACTCATACAAACCCACAGGGTGCTGCTCACCCACGTGCCAGGGCAATCCCAGACCTCTGCTTTCCCAACTCAACTCTCTGTTGTTGTAGGGAACATTGCCAGCTCCCTCCTAGGGGGTCAGCTGCCTTACAGGGACCTTTGCAGAGAGAGGGGTGAGGGGTAGTCATTGGCTTGGGTGCCTCACTAACTCTCATCTTTGGTCTCAAACATCTACAGGCCTTTTCGGGTTTTTATCACACCCTTCACTTTCTGAACCTCACGGGAGGACAGTCCCTGAGCTCATTCAATGCCACCATCTGGCAGTTCTGCTCCAGGACCTGGGTGAAGGTGAGATCATGCCCAGGAGGTGCCACCCCTTGCCTGCATTTCATCTGGGTTCTGGACAGCCTTAATGCTCATGGGCAGCCCATCCTCTACTCGAGAGCTGGAAGGAGCACAAAGGTCTCTGAACCTGGAAAGAGATGGAAGAGCAGCCTATAGCCTCCTGGGTCCTTCTTGCTTTCCCAGCTGCACTGAGCTTGTTCCCCAGTGTGGTACCACCAAGCCCACCCCTGTTCTCCCACCTCTGCAGGTGCAGAAGTTGTTCCTCACGACAAGCAGGACCCACCTTCGTGACATCTGCGCAGCCAGCTCCTACATCCTCACCCTTCTCCTGCAAGGCTACAAATTTAACCAGGAAACATGGCTTAATATCCACTTCACCCAGCAGGTAGGAAAGTGCCCAGCAGCCCCCAGCTTCCACACTTTGTGCCATGAAATGGCTCATGCTCACCCTGCTGTTACCTGTGCCCTGACTGGGATCAGGGTGTACTCAGACAGCACAGCCCCAATGCCCATACTCAGGGCAGCTCTCGAGCTACATCAAGCACCTCCTGGGACATCTGGCCTGGCCCTTTATGTTGTCCTCCAGTTTATCTCACTGATGGTGCTCTGCAGCCCAAGGCGAGCACAGATACAGTGGCTGTGGAGCAGGACTGGGGGTGCAGCAGCAGAGGTCTTCTCTAGCTTTCCAGCTTGCCTGGTACTTTGCAGCCTTTCACATCCTTCTTCCTCCTCTCTCTGCACAGGTTGCTAATGTAGACGTGGGCTGGACTCTGGGCTATATGCTCAATCTCACCAACATGATTCCCTTGGAGCCTCCCCCTGGAGTCATAGAGCTCCAGAGAAGCAGCTGGATTGCAGCTACAGTTTTACTGGCAGTCATGCTCATCCTCACCTTCTGCCTGCTCACAGTCATGTGCTGCCAGAGAAACCCCTCAGGCTATGAGCGTTTCTAGCAGTGCTGGCCCCAGAGGCTGCAGAGGCCACTGAGTCCTGCAGCCACACCTGTGCAAGGAGCTCTGCCCAGGGAATCACCCGTGTGCCCTGGAGCCATGGACTTACCATGGGGGTCTGGAGTGCTGGCCTGGTGAGCTGGAACTGGCACATGCTGCAAAAGTGTGGGGCAGACGTGTCCTGCCCCATCCCAGGATGAGGGTCTGCATTGCCCAGGGCCAGCTCCAGCCCAAGGGCCCATGGCACTGGGGCTGTGGGGGTCACTGGCCTAGTGCATAGCACTCAGGCTCTGCCCAGGGCTGGGAAGCTCTGCAGGTGGGGGATGGCACAGCCACTGCTCTCCTTCATAAGGCTCCTCTCCAGTCCAGCTGCACCCTGTGCCTGGCAGACAGCTCATCCTCCTTTTCCAGCACAGGGTGATTTGGGAATACTACTGGGACATGTCCCCTTTACCTTTCTGAGGAGTCCCACTGGCACCCAGTAATGGGTGAAGTGAGACATCCTCCTCTCAGAAGGAAAAGGCCTGTCCTTGTGCCCTCCTGGCTCTACTCCAAAGTCTAGCAGACACCTCCGTGTCTCCAGGGACATTTCCTGTACATTTGAGCAATGTTACCTCTTCCCTGAGTTCCTGCTGTCATCACCTGCCCTTATCTGGGACATGGAAGCAATAAAACCATCACCGTTTGGGAGTAATGTAACAGGCATTTCCCCGTGTGCTGCCTTTTGCAATCTTTATGTGGATGATATGAACTGTAAGGTGGCAGACATTCCACAGGGACACCAAAAGTCAGCTCACAAAAGACACAAACATGAGATGGACCCTCTGGAGGGGTACTGATCATGCTTCTGACTGGATGTTCAGTTTTCCTTCTCCCTCCAAGACCATCTCCACGTAAGCCCAAGTGACAGCCCTCAGCAGAGCCAGCTGGGGGCCCTGCACAGCCTGGCATGTCCCACACTGGCAGACCTGGCACAGACCCCCCTGGCTGTTGGTGACCATGGTCAAACCAGGAATTGCTCAGAGCACCCTGTCACCGAGTGCCTGCAGCCATGTACTGGCACGGGAGCTCCACAGCCAGGCTGGCTCTCACGGTCTCACCTTCCAGCCAGTGGGATGGAACCCTATAAGTGACAGGCAGTGGTGGGAGAAGGCAGACAGGCCTGGCTGAGGCTTCTGTAAGCTGATCCCATCAGGTCCCCATGGGAACAGAGCTCCTTTGGAAACCTCGCACAGCACCTGCATGTTGGGGGCCAGTTCTGTGGGAGGCCAGGCCCCAGTTCCTTGGTGCTGTGGAAGTGAGTGTGCTCAGCATCACGGACCCAACCTCAGGCTGCCAGTCCTGCAGGCACAGTCCATGCCTGCTGTGCTCCAGAACACAGCCAGGCTCCTACACCTACAGGAGCAGGAGCAGGGCGATGAGCCCCAAGACGAGGGTGAGGATGATGAAGATGATGGCCGCAGCCCACAGGGAAGGCACGTGCCCCTTCACCCTGGCTGGAGCCTCTGCAGGGATCATGTTAGTGAGGTTCAGCATGTACCCCAGTGTCCAGCCGATGTCAGCACTCCCAGCCTGCCCGAGGAGAGAGGGGGTGGAGCTTTAGCCCTGCAGGAAAGCCACTGGCGTCACAGGGCCACCTACTCCTGCTCAGCCCAAACAGGGTGCAGCAGCTGTCCCCACACCAGTGCCCTGCTGGGACAGGCACAGGCAGGGCTCTATGGACCTTGGCTCCCACAGCACCCCAACAAAGGGGCTGGATCTCCCCTGGCACTGCCTCTGCTCCCTCCCACAGGCTGGGAGTGCTGCCCACCTTCATCTGGAAGAAGATGTTGTTCCAGCTGGTCTCGTTGAACTTGTAGGCATCAAGAAGGAGCGTGAGGATGTAGTTGGTGTTGGCGCAGTATTTAGGCAGCCGCTTGGGATTCTCTGTAGGGTAGCTGGAAGACAGCTGGAGTGGGAAATGTTTGGGGATGAAGGGAAGTTGTTTACAGGCAATTTCTGTGCAGGGACAAGGCCCTGCCAAGTGCTGCATGAGCGGCCATGGCTCCACAGTCACCATCGTCCAGAAAAGTACTTCTGGACCAGGCAGGACCAGTGTCTGCAGGTCCAACTCCTCCCCAACTCCTTTGGGGAGGATTTACACTCCACATGGAAACAGACATATTGGAGCTCCTTCTGCCCCAGATTCTCCCATCTCAGCCTCCTCATGCAGGAGGCTCCTGCTCTTCCCCGTGGTGGTAACACATCTCTGGGCCTTACCCATCCCAGTTTGTTGCCCAGAGATGTTGTGGATGCCCCATCCCTGGAAGTGTTCAATGCCAGGATGGACAGGGCTTGGACCAACCTCCTCTAATGGAAGGTGTCCCTGCTCAGAGGCGTGGAACAAGATGATCTTTAAGGTCCCTTCCAACCCAAATCAGTCTGGGATTATATGATTCTATGATTTGACTCATTTTCAGAGTGGTGCCAGCAAGCTAGCTCTGCTCTCCCCATCCTGTGGTACAGACTCACCTCCATCTCCATCCCCACCTCCTGTGCTGCGGGTGAGACCTTGCTGCCATCACCTGCCCTGGCTGCCCTTTTCCCAAGGGTGCATGAGCAAGTCCCCAAGAGTGGATGCAGGACACTCCTGGCTCCACACAGAGCTCAGGGATGGCTCACCTGTGTAGGGGCCTGCTCAGAACCGGGGGAGCCTTGCCCTGGAAGGGTCCCCACTCCTCTCCCCTTACCCCAGGACCCTTTTGCTTGTGAAGCTTCCACACATTCTCCCTTTTGAGGAACGTACATCTTCCCAGCTCCTTGAGCAGAGCTGCTCGATGGCCTCCCTGACCACGGCCAGTGGCTGTCCCTCCGTCAGGTTGAGGAACTTGAAGTTATAGTAAAAGGCAGAGAAGGCCTGAAAGGCAAGAGACAGAAATGCTGGTGAGCTACAGTGAGGAACTGCCCCCATTTCCTCTGAACCAGAAGGTGGGGGTTGGCCTTCACACTGTTTGTCCCACCCAGTGTAGTCCCAGGGCATCGCTGTCCCTGTCCCAGCAGATGTTGGTGCCTGCTGGCAACAGCAGCACAAGCAGAGCCTTGCCTGAAGGCTGCTGGCCAAACCCCTGGTGTTTTACCAAAAACTTGGGGTTTGTCAAACACCTGTTTCATTAACACTTCCTTGTAAGTGTTCAAGGCCCGGTCGGATGGGACCCTGAGTAACCTGATCTAGTGGGTGGCATCCCTGCCAGGGGTGTGGAATGAGGTGATCTTGAAGGTCCCTTGCAATCCAAAGCATTCTGTGGTTCAATGATAACATTGTCCCATTTGGGGTTTTGGCTGGAAAACCAGCTGGCAGCAATCCGTGGCATGCCCTCAGGCAGTGGTATTCTGTTCCCTGCAGGGAGGAGGCAGTGCCGTGGGGCACACGGGGACACCACAGCGCCGGGACATGCCCTGGAGGGGGCGGGAGGGCGGATCTGCCTTACAATGAACTGCCCTCGCAGCGGGGGCTGGGAGGCGCCGTCGAAGGTGCATTCCTGGCTCTGGCCACACGCCGAGAAGTTGAACAGGTTCCTGACGGCCGCCAGGCAGCCGCTGGCACTGCCCCTGCCCTCCAGGGTCACACTCCTGTCTCCGGGCGGCAGGCGTGGGTCGCTCCGGCTGGTGCAGGGGCTGGTGCGGAAGGACGACAGACGGACGGTTTCGTTGTAGCCTTTCGGGTAGCAGGGGTGATGGACCCGTGTGCTGGGGGACGACTCCTGAGGACGGCAAAATGCAGGCTGCAGCCTCCTCCAGACCCTCCTGGCGGGTGGGTCGGGGGCAGGACTCACCCAGCACCCCCCAAAGCCACGGGCACCGGCATCTCCCACCTCCTCAGCAGGGAAAGACCCTCCTGCTCTTCAGTCCTGGCTGTCTGCAGTCCCAGCCTGAGCTCAGCGCTAACCTTCATTCTGTTCTGTCTCATCCCCTCTTCTTTGAAGGCAGACCAGTTTCAGGGACCCACCATGTCCTTCCCCCGGCCAGCAGGATTTCTGGGGCATGCAAAGACCTCTCCACCCAGCTCTAGCTCTGGCTTCAGCCCCACCAGGGTCACTATAGGGGACTTTCCTGGACATACAGCAGGAACAAACCCTTCTGGCTCATCAAGGCTGCTCTCCTGGCAGGGTGCAGCTCCATGAAGATGCATTTCACCTCTGCCCTTCCAGAAATTGGCCTGAGAAAGATCTTTGGTTTCCTTTACTCAGGCCCATGCAGTCACAGCGTAGCTGAGGTTCAAGGGGAACTATAGATTCTCTGCCAACCCCCACTTTAAAGCATGACCAGCTCTAGATCAGGTCACTCAGAGCCCTGTCCCATCAAGTTCTGAGAATCTCCAAGGATGGGAACTTCACACACTTCTGGGTCCTATGCTTTGATCATTCTTACTGGGGAAAATTTTTCCTCTCCATCTGGTTGGAAACTCAGCTTGTGCCCTTTGCCTCTGACCCTGGCACTCTGCACCTCGAGAAAAGGCTGGTCCTACATTTTTGTATACCCTGTGTACAGGAAGATCTCTCCTGAACCACCCCTTTAGGGACTTCCTTCATCACTGAAGTGTTCAAAGCCAAGTTGGACAGGGCTTGGAGCAACCTGGGATAGTGGAAGGTGTTCCTGCCCCTGGCAGGGTGTGGAGCTTTAAGGTCCCTTCCAACCCAATCCAGTCTGGGATTCTATGATTTCCATGCTTCTCTCCACATTTGCCCTGCCATGCTTCAAGAAGCCTGTACTTGCTCTCAGTCCTTGCTGATGCCTCTCTGGAAGAGTCTTTCCTGTTCTTAGTTTATGCATTAACAAGTCTGTGGTTGGCATTATGAGACCAGAGGCCAATTACCCCTCAGTTCCCTCTCACCGCAATTAATTCCTTTGCCAGTCGGTTCAGCATCTCGTTCTGCCCATAGCAGAGGTAGCTGTGTGTGTAGATGTTGTAGTTGTACCCATACAGTGTGAACTTGGAGGATTCATTCCAGCTTATTCCTGAATCTTCGGGCATAAAGCTGATTTGAGTGGATGCTCCTCCAAGATCCAGTGCTCCGAAAATGTTGTCCGCCTCTGGACGAAGCCAGGTGTGTTCTTTAGGGGAGAACTGCCAAGGAGAGACAGGAGAGGAAGAGGAGTAACACATGCCTGGGTTTACTTACCCTCAGTAGAATTCTCATCCCATTGCAGTCATCAGGATTTTGTTACTAAATTCAATGGATATTCATTTATTTCTGTATGTGAGGCCCCACCACCCTCCCTGCCCAGCTAGCCTGGATACTTATCAGATCCAGAACAGAGACAGAACTGTCTGATGGACAGGACATGCCAATGTGCTGTGAGCTCACCTGCCTCTGGGTTGTCAGTCCCCAGACCAAAGTGCTGGTGGGGACCTCCCCTTCCCAGGACCAGCTGCAGAGGTTCTGGTGCAAGGAGAAGGATTTCTGTGCAGGAATCCTCCAACAGCTCACACAGGAGCCTGATGGTGCCAGCACTACACTGAGCTGTGGCAGGGCTGGGATAGAGCGTGGCAGGGCAGGTTTTGTCCAGGCTGCCTTCTGACTGGCACATTGAACAGGATCTGGTGTCTCCCAGTGCCACAGGGAGATGGAGCTTCCCAGGGCAGTGAGACAAAGCCCAGGTGGTGCAAACAGTCCCCACTGGGATGCGCAGCCTGAGAGATCCTCTGTGCACACGGTGTGGAGATTGCCCTGAGCTCTTAACAGACACCCTCATTCCTGAGTTCTCCCTCCTCATTCACTGTGAGCAAGTCAGAGGATGAGTGTCTCCTCCCCCTGGATCGTTCCCAAGAGCCACTAACTCTGACCTCTCCTGCACTAAGCAAGCTGAAGGAAAATCAGAACAGCTGTATTAGCAAAGGAGGGGGCCTTCCACCCTTCTCCCACCTTAGTGAAGGAGTCCAGCAGGTAGTTGATGGTGATCCAGCCGTAAGCCCCCTCCTCCTCTCCTGTAAGGATTCGAGCCCCTTTGAAGGCCACAGGGTACTCTTGCATGGTTTTAGCAATTTCAGCCAGGACTTGATCTGCTGCTGAGGGGTTCTGTTCCCTAGGAAGGACTCAAAGGTCAGGACACATACCCAGCTAGAACCAGTACTACAGAGGAAGCACAAAGAAACAGTTTGGTTCTCCCCTGGTTCCACATAAGTTTTTGCGACAAGCAGTCTGTGTGAAAGGATGTTTCCTGCTGCATGAAGCCACTCATACAGTGTAAATGCCAGCTGTCTAGGCTTGGCATCACACATCTAGGAGCAAGAGAAACCTCTTCTCTCCAGTGCAGCTTGATCCCAGTCACACAGAGGTTTCCCAGGACACTTATCCCTGCCTAAGTATCATCACTGTCCTGGAGGCCAGGGTGGGTTGTGCTGCAAGACCCGGGTTTGAACATCACCCAGTGGCTGCACCCAAGGCAGGTCTGGTTGCTGAGCTCCAGGGGGTGTTTCAGGAAGGTTTCAGCCTTGGGGCTGTTGGCATGTGCTCAGTCTTTGAAGTGAGTAACCTCCAGGCTACAGCCCGGCTCCTTCCCAGGAACCTGATTGTCAGGACACAGAAATTAGGTGAGATATCTGCAGCCATAAAACCAAGAGCCATGAAATGAAGGTTGACATTTGAAGAGAGCTAATATGGGCTAGTGAAAGGTAAGGACAAGTCCTGCAGTACCTCATTGCCTCCNAGGTGGCACATTCCCTGGTGGCATCTCACCTCCCTTGTTTTTAAGGAGTAATGAAGAGCAAACAGAATTATGAGAAGCATTTTTTACTTGGAATTGGGCATGCAGCACCAACAGACATATCTGAGCAACCTCTCTGCCTCAGAGAAGCAATGGCTCAGGACAGCTCAGCCACACCTCTGTCCCTTCTGGGCTGCCTTCTCCCCTTCTCCCCAGTCACTTGTTATGGCAGTGTGGGGTCTGGGACCCTGACCCCATGCAGGACACTGTGTCCTGGCAGTGCCTGTTGGCAGCTCTGTCACTGCTGTCGTCCCTGTGCCCCACAGATACCTCAGTAGCCTCATGCCAGCTGTTGCTCCGAGATAGGCTGGGACATCCCTCTGTTTTGAAGCAGGAACAGCCTTCAGGGCTTTTTCCAGGCACTCCCTTAGGGAATCACCAGCTTTTGGGGGATCATTGGCATAGCTCGATATGCCTTGCCCTGGAAGACATTCAGGCTGGGACAGGCTGATGGGAACAGTTGGGGAGGGGGATGTGGGAGCAAGAGCACTCACAGGACACACGATCTTAGTAACAAAGGCACTTTTCCAGGATCCCTTGGTGCCCTGACTGACCCACACTTACATTCCTCTCCTATGGCTTCCCTGTGTCTCCCAAGCTTTCAGCAATGTCCTCAGCACTAGGGGTGATACCTTTCCCAGCCAGGACAGCAGCTAGGGGCACTCCAAGGTGGGGGAATGAGAGTTCATTCACCACCGAGGTGTTTCAGTCCCACCTAGGGTGTGGGCCCTACACCCTGCTGAGTCAGAGCTCCCCGCCGTGCCCGCAGTGCCAGCCTGATGGACAGAGCTCCCCACTGCAGGCAGGCCAAGAGGAAGGGCCAGGCCATCCCACCCACCACATGTATATATTTATATGAACATATAGGGCAGGAGGGAACCCATGGCAGGGGAATACTGACCCTGGACATCACAGGACAAGGTCTGGCTGACCACACCGGTGTCGTTTTCCTTGTCTGAGTCCCACTCGTAGAGAAACAGAGAGGTGTGGGACGAGCCTGCATCAAACACCATCCCGTACTGGAAAGGAAAATCCAGACATCATGATAGTGGAGGAGCAGCAGCCTGTCCCTGGGCCCACTGTGGCCCTGCCAGAGTGGTGGGGCCAGAAGGTGCCCCAAAACCCACCTCTGTGAGGCACAGCCTGTCTGAGCAGAGCAGAGCCTCAGCATGGACATTTCTCATGGCAACTGAGGGATTTTGTCATTCCCTCTCCTGAGGTCTGTGCAGCAATGCCAGCTCACACAAACATTTCCTTCATTGTTTCCTCATGCTTTTTCATTTTCTTTCATGGTCACATACCTTTTGTGTCTACACTGGCCCCACCTTGGGACCAGCAGCTCACCAATTCAAGTGGCTCTCTTTTCCTCCAAGGCTGCACCCAGCCTGGGCAGGGACTGGCAGGGCCACATCAGCCCTGTCCAGGAGCACCTAGCCATCTGCCTCTCCCCCCACAGAGCCCTCCACCTCACCCTATATCTCTGCCAACTCTCTTCCAGCAGCTGGGGTGGGATGCCAAGCTGCAGGGGACGACAGTGGGGAGGCACAACACTTGTGCCATGGTGTGAGCGGGTTCAGACAGGCTGGTGGGACCTGACAGGAACAAAGGGCCCATGGTGCTGTATCACCCTGTGGTGCCATGCCCTGGGACAGCAGAGGGTGCAGGGCAGGGCTTTGCCCTTCCCACTGAGCCCAAGGCAATCTCCAAACACAGCAAGCACAAGGCACAGTGCTAGTTCCAGAGAAGGCTTCCCCCTCGGTTTTAAGGTGGCCAGGCTGTGTTTCTTCTGCCTGCACCTTGAGGTGGGAACAGAACACCCACCCTGATACTGCAAGGCACCTCCTATCGATCCCCCTTCCACTTCTAACCCTGAAGACAAGCTGTTATCTCTGAGCACCTGCCCAGGGTGGTTGGTCTCTGCTCAGGGACCTTCTTTTGGGCTCACATTGGTTGTGGGTGGCAGTGTCACATCTTCAACCTTCACGAGGCTGAGAACCAAGGCGATGATGGACAGTGCCACCAGTGCCCCGACGATGGCACTGGTGAAGGGCTTCTTCTTAATCAGCATTGAGGTGAAAGCTCCTGCAAACCCACACAGAAGTCCCGGTGAATAATCAGATGTTTACTTGGGAAAACCAGTATTAGAATAAAACAGGAGGAGCTGGAGGAAAGAGGGTTCGGTTGTCCAGCAGATTGGCACAGCCCCGAAGGGATCACAATCTTCCAAGTCCCCCCCTCCCCCCGGCTCCTGCTCAGCCCGCTCCTCCTGGGAAGGAGCAGGGCTGGGAGGAGCAAGAGAAACTCGCAGAGCAGAGGAGAGGGTGGGAAACGGCCCCAAGCCTCCACGGGAGACCCTGCAGAGGGAGGGTGGTTGTGTTTGTTAAGCTGTAAGTAATGTCAGCTCACCTGCGGCAGCCCCAGACCCGAGCACCCAGCAGCACCCAAAGGTGTGTCCCGGTGGGATCGCACTGAGCCCTCACCATAGCGCTGCGCTCCTCCGAGGGCAGCAAACACAGCCTGGACCTACCTTTTATATCCTCTGAAGTTGATACTGCTGGAAAACTTTTCCCCCATTATTTTCTCTCAGAGCTCATCAGCCTTAGGCAAAACTCTTGAGTATCTGTTCTCCTTGTCCTGCAGTTGTATTCATGGCCCAGCTCGGCATCTTCCTTATCTTCAGCCAATTAGTCCCTCCTCCTCCTCATTTGAATGGAATAACATGAAAAATGTCTCTCCCTTAACCCTTGTCCCTCTGCTTCTCTGTGGTACCACCCCCACTTCCACTTTTCTGTTTTCTCTTGGCTCTCACCAGCTTTAACGCTCCCATTATGAGTCTCTACAGGGTCTGTGAGACCTGAGAGTGGTATTTCCAGTATCCAGTGTCCAGGAATCTCACACAGTGGTGGGTACCTTGATAATAAGTTTTATTACAATGAGATGGAAAATCCCATCAGAGGGGGGGGATAGATAGACCTGCTGAGGGGTCTCAGCAACACTGGCTGGGCTTTGGCAGGGGACCCGGGAGGGGCCAAGACACTGTCATGGCCCAGCTGGGTCTGTGGTCACCCCTTCCCTGTGTATGACCCAGCTTTGTGCTGCTCCTGGGCTGGAGGTCCCTGCAGACCCTGAGGAGACCTGAGGGAGGGGAGATGACTCAGGTCCTCACCTCCTTATCTGTGCCAGCAGCCTTGCAAGCAAGTTGGAGGTTCAGCAGGGCAGGGTGTCCCAGCCCAGCACCTGCCCTGGGAGCAGAAGGGCTGAGGAACATGGACCTCCTCTCCCTGAGCTAAACAGCCAAGCTGCTTCCTGCTGATTCAGCTCCCCGATAAGAGGCTGGCAGGGCTATCACAAGGGCTATCACAAGACCCAGTTCCAGCTGCTCTCACTCAGCCGAGTCAAGCGGGGCAATGCCGGGAGGGAAGTGCCGTGCTGGGGAGCCCTCCTTGCTCTGACCTTCCCGAGCACCTTCCCGCTGCTCTCACAGGTCTGGCCGTGTGCTCTCACAGTGCCACGCTGTGACATTGGGGTGCAGCACCCCCGGGTGCTCCCTGTCTCTCACCACGCTGGGGGCCTGTGCCAGACCCTGCTGCTGCTCAGGCTCAGACCTCTGGGACAACCTTCCTGTTGTCCCAAATCTGGTCTCTTCCAGCCTGTGTGCAAGAAGCTGATCCAAACACAGATTTGAGATAACCGATTTTATTTCATACCTACGCAGGGGTGGGTGCTGGGTGGTGAATCCACAAAGCTGGCACACCTTCAGCGTGCCAGGCACCCATTCGATACACTCAGAACAATAGAAGCCAGCATTTCCTTACAGGTAATGACCTAAAGCTGCAGCCATTGGCTTCGTATTCTCTTCTCTCCATTTAAAGACATGCTGCACACTTATTTTACTACTCATGCTCTATGGGGAAGGGGCTTATGTGAGTAAGGGGCAATCAAGGGACAAGCCTGTGGGTGGGCATTTTGCTATGCTAATGAGCACAAATATCACACAAAGTCGATCTTTGGCTTTGTAATTTGATTTATGGTGTCTCCATGCTCTTAATTTCTTGGGTCGTGGCTCTTCGTTCCTGCAGGTTTTGTTATCCCCTCATCTTTCCTAAGTTCTTTGTTTTGTCCTGTCCTGTACTGCAGTGAATTTTTAGCCTTATCACGGTACTTCATTTCAATAATTCTCCCCTTTGAGACTTAGGGATGTATCTATAAATCTCATCCTATTTTTGGAAAAACATAGTTGACTCTTACCTGAAATAACAAAATAAACTTATACTCTTTCATTTAGTGATATGATGGTGTGTCAATACAGTCTTCAGGCTCATGGCACTTCATTTTAACTTTCCCTTGGCAATCTCCTTTAGGTGGGGTGGGTATCTGGAGCCCAGAGGGTGCTGCCATGCCTGCATTCCCATCTCTACACAAAATATAATTCAGGTGGCTTCAGTGGAAGGGGTTAAGTGTCCATTACCTTCTCCACTCTGAAAATCCCCCACTGACTGCCCAGGGCTGTTCTGAGCACAGGGAGCTTGTCCCCACAAAGGACAAAGAGTCACAAACCAGCCCTGGTCCCTCGGGGACACATGGCACTGCCAGTGCGCCCAGAGCCAAACATACCTTCCAGTCCAGCTCCAAATCCAAACATGGGATGAGCAATTCTTCACTTTACTTTTCCAGATCCTTCTTGTAGTAAGGAAAGAGTCCCAGAGGTTTTGTTGAGGAGCTGTTCCCCTCTGCCAGGTGATGCTGCCCTGGCTGGGCTCTGGCAGAGTAACAACACCCCAGCTCTGTGCTACATCCAGCCCTCAATGGTCTTCAGATAATCCCACTCAAAGAGGTGTCTCTGCCAGAACTCCGGGTCTCAGGGTGATGTGGTGTCCAGATATCTCAGGACCTGGAAGGGCCATGGGGGGACTGGCCCCCAGGAGCACCTGCTCTCAGGTGGCTCCCCTTGGGTCCTCAGGACCCATGAGCACAACCCTGTTTGCCTTCAGGGCTGTGCTCTGGTGAGAGCAAAATGTGCTGTTTGTTCATCATTGAAAAAGGGACCACATGTCTCATTCTGACTTCAGACAGATCTGCTGTGGAGAAGTGTGGCTCGAGTGCACACACACCCCTGTTTGAGCTGCTTTTGACATGCATTTGTTTGTCTGTGGCCCATGAAATGACTCTGAGACCCAGAAGGAAGTTGCCAGGCTGGTGCGGGGACTTGGTGGGGCTTGAACCCAGCCATCACTGCCAGTAACTGGGTGTTTGTGAAATGAGATCACCTCCATTGCCAACACCTTCCTGGTGCCTTCTGAAAGGAAAACACCCTGACTCAAGTCAAAAGGGAGTCTTTCATTTCCCCACCACTCAATTTCTGCACTGAGGTCACCCCATTCCTGGGGGTGGGAGGTGCAGGCAGTGGCTCAGTGCACATCTCGTGTTTTCAGCCGAGCTTCACCACTTGTTCCTGCCCCACATCTCCCTTCCAGATGTACCCTGGGCCTTGCTGTGACTTGTCCCGCAGTTCCTGGATGGCAAAAGCACACCAGACCTTCCCTTCTCCCCACTGCCTTCCCCAGTGTGCATCATTATTAAACATGGCCTGACTGCCCTGGCTGTGGCTGTTCTGGTGCCACCTCCATCCCCCCTGGTGCTTGGAAGTGTCTTAGTACAGCCCCTGCATCCTTGTGAGATCCCTAGGATTAATTATATCAATGAAAAGATCAGTGTTGCAGTATTAGCAGTGGCTGAGTCCTGCAGGGTGCCTGGGAATGGGCACCAGCTCCCTGTTGGGGTGGAATGTGGTGCCCAGTGCCGTGGTGATGGGCTCCTTGGTGATGGGCTCCCTGCCTGCTGGGATGCAGGGATGTGGCAGAGGGATGCTCCAGGAAGTTGAGGCTGTTACTCCCTCACCAGATGTGTTGCCTGAGGGTGAAAGCACCAAGGTGGAAGACAAGGTTGAGGTGTCTCAGATTTGCCTCACAAGAGCCTCAGGCATGGGCTGGCCCCTGGCTCTGGCCATCCTGAAGGGTTTTTCTTCCTGAGAGCAGGGAAACAAGGATGAAGCACCCTTAGGGCAGGATTTTCCTTTCAACTGCTGTCACAGTGAGTGCTTGGGGACAGCATGAGAGGGAGATTGAGGAGGGAAGCAGCTCTGGAGATGATTGTCTCTTGCACAATCAATTGGGCCATAAGATAATAAGGCAGAAGGTGAAAGGATGATGTGATGGAGATGTCTGTTCCTCAGAAAATGCTGGAGGGTATTTGCAGGAGGCCAGGAAACCCTCTGGCTATGGGAGGTCTGCCTAGAACTTCAAATATAATTTGGAGAAGGGTAGCTGGGGCCATGGTGGAGGCAGCTCCCCTGCCATGGTGGTGGGTGAGCTGTGGACAGTGGATGTCCCATATCACCTTGCTCCCTGTATCTCATGTCACCATTCTGTGCCACTCTTTCTCCTCGAATTCTCAGTAAAGTTTCTGGGAAGCTGCTCCATGGACGTTGCCTTTGCTGCAGCCTCCCTTCCTTCAGCCTTTCCTCCTCCTCCTCATGCCTCTGTCACCCCAGCTGCTCCCCTCTGGGCTTTCAGCACTGCTCCACACAACCAAGATAACCAGGACCACCCTGGTACCCCCTCCCAGACCATGATTTGGTGTCAGCACTCAGCACACAAAGCCCAGGTACTGGCTGGGGGAGGAGGGCACCAAGGACCTGTTCTGCTGCCAGTGTTGCTTTTGCCACCCCGAGACACCAGCCAGGCTCTCCCTGGCCACTGAGACACCCCAGCTTTGGGAACCAGGGGGGTTTGTGCTCCCACTGCTGCTTGGGAATGCTAAATAGAAAGCAGCAAGGGACTGAGAGCACTGGGTAGTATATGAGGTTTGCAAGGGCTTGTAAGTCTTGGCTTTACCTTTGGAACAGTTCCAGCTCTCTCCACGTGACAGTACTGCTCTGGAGACACAGCCCCCCTCCAGCTCCCAGGGCTCAGCCCCAAAGCTGTGGCACCAACTGTGCCACCTGGCCCAGTATCTCCACATCCTCCAGCACCAGCTCATCCATGTTGGACATACATCACCCCCTGCCTCCAGCCAGGTCCTTTCCTTCTTCCCCCACATCTATTTTTCTCACAGCCCTGCCCTTACACAGAATCATTTAGGTTGGGAAAGATCTCCAAGAGCATCAAGTCCAACCTAAGACTGATCCCCACTTTGTCACCCAGCCCAGAGCTCAGAGTGTCATGTCCAGGGATTCCTTGAACACCTCCAGAGATGGGGACTCCACCACCTCCTTGAGTAGTCCCTTTCAATATTTAATCACCCTTTCTTCAAAGAAATTCCTCCTGATGCCCAAGCTAAACCTCCCCTGGAAGAATTTGAGGCCATTTCCTGTCAGTTGTTACCCGGGAGAAGAGCCTGACCCCCTCCTGGCTCCCCGCTCCTGTCAAGGAGTTGCAGAGAGCCAGAAGGTCCCTCCTGAGCCTCCTTTTCTCCAGGCTGAACTCCCCCCAGCTCCCTCAGCTGCTCCTCACAGGACTGACCCTCCAGACCCTTCACCAGTTTCATTGCCCTTCTCTGAACTCGCTCCAGAACCTCAATGTCCTTCCTGAGTTGGGGAGCCCAGAACTGGACACAGGACACTGCTTGAACCACAACCTCAAGATCTTTCCAGGAAGCAGCTCCCAGCTCCTGCCCAGAGCCATCCACCACACTGGGATGTTAAAGCCACCACTGCACTGAGGAGGTCACACAGTCCCCAGGTGCTGCCCATGTCAAGGTGGAGATCCCCAGGGCCACCCATTCCTACATGTCTCCTTTGGGAGCCCTCATGGCCCTCTGGAGACTCAGGTCATGCTGGACCTCTGTCCTCCTGGTGCATGGAGCCCATCTGGGATGTCCCAGGCAGGCTCTGCTCTGGAGATGCCACGTGGACATGGAAGCTCTGGCTTCTCTCCCAACAGCATACCCATCCCCAATTTCAGATGTCTCCCCAAGAGCTGCTCCTGTCCCCACAGGAGCTGGGACACACAGAGTGGAGGGGGGGGCAGCTGGAGCTGGTACTGCCCCTCTGCCAGGGGGATGCTGGTTTGACACCCAGGCTGAGCTGGGCAGAGGCTCCTTCCACACCAGCCCAGGGGTTTGGAGGGGCTCAGGATGGGGTCCACAGCACCAGCTTAGGGAAGCTGAACTCCCCCAGCATGTCCACATGGTCAGAGCTCTGGGCTGGGAGCTGGGGCACTCCCCTGGCACATGGGCAGCAATACCCAACCCACCCAAGGCAGCAACAACAATAAAGCCAGAGTGAAATTTTCATCTTCACCAAAAAATATTCCAACATGGAAAAGAGGGTTGGCCTGAGATTTGAGCAGCCTCCAGCCCCATGGCAGGGAATGCTCATGGCTCACACCAGGCAGAGTCTGTCACTCAGGCCATGTCAGTGGGCAGAGGGTCCAGCAGGATTTCTCCAAGAGGGATTCTCCAAGGAGTTCTGTGTGGCCACAAGCTGATGTGCTGGAACTGCTGGGTGTCAGGGCAAATGCTCCAGTAATGTTTGCTCCAGGACTTGGAGGCCCTGGGCACAGTGGGTGACTCCTTTGCACCAGGAACAAGTCCTGGGAGGGGACACAACTGGTCCTGGGTCCAGCTATCCCCCTACCCTGACACCCCTATCAGGGCAGCACCCCAAGTGCCACAGTTCAGCATTGTGTCACCCCTGTGTCACCAGGTGCCCAGGGAGGGTAGTGCCTTACCTCTGAGGAGCAGAGCTGGGACAGGTCCACCACTGGCTCTTCCCCAGGGCAGCAGCAAAATGCTGGAAAAGCTGCTTCCAGGTGAGCTGGGGGCCACACGGGGGGAATGTGGCATCATCCCCCCAGTGTCAGGCACCACACCCTGTGACAGGGGCTGGGCAGCAGGAAACAGCCCCGTTCCTTGGCAGCGTCACGGCGAGGCTGAGGGATGTGTTCATCCGTTTGATCTTTTCTGGCTTTGATGAGCCCCTTCCTTAGTTTATGCATTAGCTGGTGGTTGGGAGCTGTGGGAGCGTCCAAAGGCACCGTTGGTCTCCAGGGCCACTCAGTGTCCTGAGTCAGAGCTTTGCTGCTCGTCCTGCTCCTCTCCACACCCAGCCCCACCAGCAGACACTGTCCCCTCACACAGCCCCAATCCCACCTCCAAAGCTCCCCCCAACCCTCCCCGTCCCCAGCCCCTCCCCAGTGACCCTGTGGCTGCTGCTGACACAGCTCTGTGAGGGCAGGTGGTGGAACACCTGTGGCCTGTCCACTTGGAGTGACCTGGTGTGTTATGGGCACAACCACATCACGGGGACACCGAGAGAGGGGTGAAGTCACACTGGTGTGAGGTGGAGGTGACAAGGAGCAGTGGGTCACCTCCTCCCAGGTGACGTGTCCTGGGCCCAGCTGAGCAGATGGCCAGCTCCAAGTGGAGCTGTGCACTTGGGGCCATTACAGCTCGGCCTTGGTGACAAGGAGCCCCATGAAACCACATCACAAGGTGAAGCAGGAGCTGAAGAGCTCCTGTGAGGCAGGTCCCCACATCCAGAGCCCACTGACACCTCAGGGGGTGCGAGAAACAGAATCACAGAATATCCTGAGTTGGGAGGGACCCACAAGGACCATGGAATCCAGCTCCTGGCCCTGCACAGACACCCCAACAATCCCACCCTGTTCCTGAGTGTTGTCCAAACCCTCCTGGAGCTCTGGCAGCCTTGGGGCCGTGACCAAACCCTGGGGAGCCTGGGCAGTGCCCAACCACCCTCTGGGGGAAGGACCTTTCTCTGAGATCCAGCCTTTTCCTGATATCCAGCCTAAACTTCCCTGACACAGCTCCAGCCGTTCCCTCGGGTCCTGTCACTGGGCAGCAGAGATTGGAGCTGCCCCACCACTGTCCCTTGGAACTGCAGATCACACTGAGGTCTGACCTCAGTCTCCTCTCCTCCATTTGAGAAAACCAAGTGCCCTCAGCTGCCCTTGTATTGCCCTCAGAGCCCTTCTCTATCTTTGTGCCCCTCCTTTGGATGCTCTCTAATACCTTCATATATTTCTAATATCGTGGTGCCCGAATTTCCCCCAGGACTTGAGGTGAGGCCACATCACCACGGAACAGAGCAGGACAATCCTCTCCCTTGACCAATGGAGGACTGAGAAAAAGGGGTGCTCCTGTCCTGTACTCACCCAGCCCCTCGTGTCTGCCCAGGACAGGCCACCTGGGGTCGCTGGGGCCATGTACCTGAACAGAGGCTGGTGGGGGCAGGTCACACTTTGCGTAAGGGGTTCAGCTCCAGTATGGACCAGTCCGGGCAAAATCTGTGTCAGCTTATGGATCCTGCTGGCCCAGGCTGCTGGTTCTCCTACCACTGACAGCCAGGATGAGTGGCAGGAGCATGAGGGGACAGCCATTGTCACCAATGGGAGCCAGAATCACCGATGGGAGCCAGACTCCTCAGAGTTCCCACCCTCTTTCCAGAGAGCAGAGCAGCAGCTGCTGGTCTCATTGTCATCAGCCCCACCAAGACAGGTCTGGTGCTCCAGGCCTCTGAGCTGACAGAGCAGTGACCCAGCTGGTTACACAGCAGCTCCTGGCCCTGGTCCCACCTGCACAGACCCCAGGGCAGAGGGGAGAGCCAGAGCCAGAGCTGGGCCAAGGAGCAGCCGAGGCCGCAGGGGAAGCCCTGGCTGCCAGGAGGTGTTTTTCAGAGGGAACAGCAGCAGCAGAGCACAAAGGGCTGTGACACCTGGTGTGGGGAGGCCAGGCTGGGCCAAGGGTGGGGGCAGATCCACTGTTGCCAACACCCTCGTGGTGGGAGCTGGACACGAGGTGTGCCTGGCACCAGGACTGCCCTGTGACACTGGCATTTGACACACACTATCCACACTTCCACAAGGAATACTGAATTCCTCCTGCTCTCTGGGGGTCTGAACAGTTTCACACCAAAGCTGGAGTTCAGTGATACCTCCCCTCCACAACCAGCACCAGCTGAGCACAGTCCTGCTCCATGCCCTGCACTCCCCACACTCCTGCTTCCATATTTAGGGAATGAAAGCGAAATACAAAACCACACAGATCAGTGCTCTCTGGCTTGCAGCATGGCCCCTCAGAACCCTGTCAGTGCACTGAAGGGATGAAGTGCTCAGGGAGGTGAGGGGACAGGTGGGAATCAAAGAGGTTTCCTCCTGCAGCCAGCTGGCCTCAGGCACAGAGCAGGGCAGGGCAGTACGAGGGGATCTACAGCAACCACCCCCCTCCAGGCAATTCCTGCTCTGCAGGCAGCAGTTTTAGCTGCAACTGCTTTCTAGGGGAAAACAATTTTATAAGTCAACCCGCTCCTTCAAAGCATTTTTATTTTAAAATTAAATAACTGGCACACTCAGCAGCACACGCAGGGCAGGACAACACAGGGGCCGAGGGAGCTGCAACAGGGACACGGCACAACAGGAGCTGTGGGAGGAATGTGACGCTGTGGGACACGGCGGCGAGCTGAGCTGCGGCCCCTGTGCCCAGCCTGTGCCCAGCCTGTGCCCAGCGTGTCCCCAGCCTGTCCCTGCCCCTCTGCACGGGGGTTGCACCGGGAGAAGCCCGAGCGCGGGCTCAGTTCACGCGGCAGGCCCGGATCATGAGCAGCTGGAGCAGGATGAAGACGGGCGACATGATGAGCCCGTACCAGAGCTCCCGCGTGTGCTCCACCAGCTTCTGGCACAGCAGCATCTCGAACACGAACTTGAGGCTGAGGATGGTGAGGATCCAGAAGAGCCGCAGCACCGCCAGGCGCTTCTCGCCGTCCTGGAACAGCCGCACGGACACGATGGTGGTGAAGTAGGTGCTGAGCCCGTCGGCGGCGAAGAAGGGCACGAACACGACCCACCAGGAGAGCGCGGCGGCCGCGCCGTCCACCTTGAGCACGAGCAGCACGGAGAAGGCGAGCAGGGCCAGCCCGTGCAGCAGCAGCTCGAACGTGGCGAAGCCCAACCACTGCACGAGCTCCCGCAGCGAGAACAGCATGGTCCGGGCGGGGGCGGGCCCACACACCGACCGACCGACGGACGGACGGACGGACGGACGGGGCACGGGGACAGCCCCGACCCTCCGCGGGGCCCGGCCCGGCCCGGCCGCGCGCGCCGATGGCGTCACAGGGGGAGGGGAGGCGGTGAGTGGGTGACGTCACGGGAGCGGGCGCGCGGCGGTGACGTCAGAGCGGGGGGGAGGGGGCCGGTCCGTGGTGAGTCCGGAGGGATCGGGATGGGATCGGGAAAGGATCGGGCTGGGATGGGGCTGGGCTCGAGATGGGATCGGGGCGGGATCTGCCGACCCTCCCTGGGGACAGGCCGGCAGAGCGGGGGACGCACCTGGAGGAGAGAAGGAGCCGGGGAGGCCCCAGAGCCCTTCCAGGGCCTGAAGGGAGAGCTGGGGAGGGACTGGGGACAAGGGACGGAGGGACAGGACACGGGGAATGGCCGCGAGCTGGTGGAGGGTGGGGGTAAGTTGGATATTGGGAGGTGAGGGTGGGCAGGCCCTGGCACAGGGTGCCCAGAGAAGCTGTGGCTGCCCCATCCCTGGAAGTGTCCAAGGCCAGGTTGGAGCCACCTGGGAGAGTGGGAGGTGGCCCTGCCCGTGGCAGGGGTTGGGATGAGATGAGCTTAAATGTCCCTTCCAACCCAAACCAGGCTGTGATTAAGATTTCGTTTGTTATTTAGTTACTGTTCATTTATTACGGGCACATGGTGACAGCAGCCGTTTGCAGCTCAGACATCTCTGGGCTGGGTTCCGTGCAGGGCCCTCCCTGTGACAGTGTGTCAGGTCACCCCCTTTTCTGTCCCTGAGCTTCCAGCTGTTCCCCAGGCCCTCTGGGGGAGGGAGAATTTGCAGGTTAGAGAGGATCCCTGGCTGATCCCAGGGCTGTACTGACCCTGCGGAGATGAGGGCAGTTAAACCAGCCAGGATGTGGATTTTGCTCCCTCCCATGTCCTGGCAGCACAGACAAGGAGCACAGTAGTGTCCCTGTTTATCCTGCCAGCCAGGACATGGGGTCACTCCCTCATTGCTGCACATCGAGGGGAAGAGAGCCCAGGAGCCTGGAATCCCGCTGCTGAATCCAAACCACCCACCATCCCTGTTTGCTGTGGCAGCCCCAGGGGTGTCCCCTGAACCCCCACTCCCTGGTGCTCCCGCGCAGCCTGGGTGGGCTCGGCCCAGGGCAGGCCCAGCTCTGCCTCCCCTCATCCCCCTTGCCCTGCTGGGGGTGTCTCTGGGGTTCCTTTGCAGATGGCAGAGCGGAAGCTGCTCGTTCTCTTTGGCAGCCAGACTGGGACAGCTCAGGACACAGCGGAGAGGATTGGGAGAGAAGCCAAGCGGCGGCACTTGCGGTGCAGAGTGGAGGCCCTGGACTGCTGTGACGTGGTGAGTGGGCACACAGAGGGTGCTGCATCTCCACCAGCCCCATTTCTTGTTGAGGGAATTCAGAGCAAGCAGACAACTGACCAAGACCCGAAAGTTCTGGCACTGGGACATTCTCCACCCTTGCTGGGACCTGCTGTGTGTCACCAGAGCCTGGCTCTGGGCCCTTCCTGAGGGCAGCTTGTGCTTGATTTGTCTGAAGGGTTGGGAAGAGGGAACAGGGACTCTTAGGATGGATCACAGATGCTCAGCCATCCCCTGCACGGTAAGGAGATGGTGCTGCAGGGAGTGGGGGCAGCAGGTGCTGCTGCAGGGCCTGGAGAAGAGCTTGTTCCACAGGGGACTGTGGGTTTTAATCCAAGAGTGATCTGTCCATGAACTGACAGTGTGAGCAGCTGTGTCAGGACAATCAGGACACGGGTTTCACAGAATTACAGAGTGGTTTGAGTTGGGAAGGACTTTAAAGATCATCCAGTTCTACCCATGTCCTGGGCAGGGACACCTTCCGCTGTCCCAGGTTGCTCCAGCCTGGCTTTGGACACTTCCAGGGATGGGGCAGCCACAGCTTCTCTGGGCACCCTGTGCCAGGGCCTCCCCACCCTCCCAGGGAAGGATTTCTTCTCAATATCCCATCTAGCCCTGCTCTCTGGTAGTGGGAAGCCGTTCCACTTTGTCTTGTCTCTTCAGGTCCTTGTCCAAGTCCCTTTCCAGATCTCTTGGAGCCCCTTTAGGTACTGGAAGGGGCTCTAAGGTTCCTTCTCCAGGGAGACCAGCCCCAGCTCTCCCAGCCTGTCTCCAGAGCAGTTTGCAGGCTGCTGACCTGATAGTGCT
The DNA here is from genome assembly GCA_013399895.1 of Serilophus lunatus. Taxonomy (NCBI): domain Eukaryota; kingdom Metazoa; phylum Chordata; class Aves; order Passeriformes; family Eurylaimidae; genus Serilophus; species Serilophus lunatus. The sequence goes on along the minus strand of VXBA01002939.1, from coordinate 415,679 downwards.
GTGTTTGTGCCCACAGGCCAACCTCATCCATGAGCCATTGGTGGTGTTTGTGTGTGCAACCACTGGCCAGGGGGACCCACCTGACAACATGAAGGTAGGATGCGCTCCTGCCAATGTTGCTTTTGTATTCCTGATCCAGGGATTTCTCTCTGGCAGCAGTTTGAGCAGTGGTTATTTTTGGAAGGGGGAAGCTTTGGAGCAGCACCAGTGACATCTCGTGGTTCATGGGCAGGAGCTGGTGAGGGGCTTTCAGGGCCCACCTCTGCTGAAGGCTGTGCTCCCCACTCTGATGGGATTCAGGAGGGACCTGATGGGTGGGTGAGCAGGGATGTAGGGAGCAGAACAGGGAGGGCTGCCCTGGCAGCAGCAGGACTCCCTGGCTGTGTCCTTTGTAGATGTTCTGGCGGTTTCTGTTCCGGAAGAACCTGCCGCCCGGGTCCCTCTGCCAGCTGGACTACGCCGTGCTGGGCCTCGGGGACTCCTCCTACCCCAAGTAAGCAGCTCTGTGGCTCCTGGACAGCTGCTCCTCACATTTCTGGCTGCAGGAGAGACCAGAGTGGCTGGAGAACAGAGGGGCTGAGGAGAGACAGAGCCTGAGTCTAAATGAAATGTAATTCCTACTAGCCTTAAAAATCCTTGACCCACGAGCCCGTGTTGCTCCTAACCCCAGGAATTTGGTTTCTGCCTAATTTCTTACCTCCTCAGCCTCTCCAAGCAGGTGCTTTGCTGTAGAGGGTCAGACATCATGTGTCAGTCTTTTGTCACTGCCATTCAGTTTTCCATCTGAACGGCAGGAAAGTGCCACTGCCACTGGGCCAAGGCAACAGGAGACATCCAACACAGATGGCAGACAGCCCTGTTGGTCCCAGTTCTTTTGCTGAAGATTGTTCCCATAAGTTTGAAATTGCTGTAGTGGGAAGGGTGGGTTTGCCTGACCTCTGGGGCAGTGGGAGGCTGGAGGGAAGGAGGTTTTCTATGTCCCAGGGCACAAACTGCCCTGAAGGGAAACTGGACTTCCCCGAGTCCCTTCTGGGAGCTGGGCACAGCCTGTGATGCTCAGCACGTGGCCCAGCTGCTTATCTGAGCTGCCCCAGCCTGGGGCACAGGCTGGGCAGGTCATGGGCCAGGTCTTGGTGCTGCCTCTGTGCTGCTCTGGTGGCCCTGGCTGTGTGCTGGCTGCTGTGGGCAGTGCCTGCTGTGCTGCTGGTGCAGCCCTGCCCTCCACAGCTGTGTTATTCTCTGCTCAGGTTTAATTTTGTGGCAAAGAAGCTGCACAAACGGGTGCTACAGCTCGGGGGCAACCCACTGCTGCCAGTGGCCTTGGGAGATGACCAGCATGACCTGGGGTAAGAGCCTGAGGAGGGTGGCAGGGGGGAGCCCTGGGGTGCCCTGCAGCTCTGTCCTCAGGCTGTGTGTGCTGATCCCACCACGGGCCTGCTCCTGCAGCTCTGTGAGCGTGCTGATTGACCTCTGTTCATAAACCTCCTGTGCCAGGACCTGGGTCACCTGCTTCTTCAGGGTGTCCCATGACCCCCAGAATGTGCCAGTGACTCCTGGCTCAGCCCCAGTCCTGTTCAGAGCAGGGGATGGCTGTGTCATACAGCTCGAGCTGTGCTCACCTGGCTTGGAGAGTCGGGCACTGCCGCAGGTGGTACCTGGGGGGGGGCTCATGGTTCTGTTCAGGTGTCAGTGGTTGGGCCCCTGAGGGTGGGTGAGATGAGATAGTATTGCACTGCTGCAGTCTGAATCTCCCATTTGCAGGCCAGATGCAGTGGTTGATCCGTGGCTCCTGGCCTTATGGGACAAGATCCTCACCTTGTATCCTCTCTCTCCCGGCCTTGAGATCATCAGTCCAGACGTACGGTGAGTGCAGAGGGTGTGCAGGCACTGCTGGGGCTGCCTGGTGTGCAATGCCACCTCCCTTGGCTGCTCCCCAGAGTGGAAACGTGCTCTGCTTTGGATAGGAACCCTTCCCATACAGCTACTGGTGTCACAAGTCCCTTGTTCTTCGGCCACCATCTGTCTCTGGGTGGGGGGTCCCCTTGTCCCCTGTGGAGTGTGTCAGCTGCCCCAGCCAGGCTCTGCCCATCTTGCTGTCCTGATGTGCCTCTGCTCCTGGCAGTGTGTGTGTCCAGCCAGCCTCCCTTCCTCTGCCTGCTCTGGAGCCTTTGGAATCTCCTCCTGGCAGTCTGCATTGCATTCCCTTACACAAGACATCTCCAGGGGACAGGGATGATGGTGGTGTATGCAGTGGGAGACTCCAGGCCTCTCCCCACCTCTAGCCCTGCAGCAGCAGAGGAGCTGTAGCATGGAGTAACCACACTGCACTGCTGTCCTCCCCACAGCCTGCCCCCAAAATACACCCTGCACTACCTGCCTGAGGACTCCCCAGACCCTGACAGTGACCTACTCCAGCCGACAGCACCCAGGGCTGTTCCCTGTGAGCTCCATCCCTTCGCTGCCCGTGTGCTGTCCAACCAGCGGGTCACGGCACAGTCCCATTTCCAGGATGTCCGGCTCATCGAGTTCGATATCACGGGCTCAGGGATCACGTGAGCATTTTCCTGACCCCCCCCAACCTTTATTATGTGGGATGTGTCATGTATCCTGCCCTCCTCTACCACTCCTTGTCTTCACAAATACCTGAGGCTGCAGCCTTGGTGGTCCCTGCTGCATTGATCCCCTCCAAGTCAGGGCTGTGTGGAAATTGGGTTCTTGCCCACAGACCAGCTCTCCTTGCCTGTCAGGTTAGAAAGTAAGTTGGTGACCCTGGGAATTTGCCTCCCTTGGTGTGGGTGCTGGTTGGGGTGTCAGTGCCGTGCCCCTGGCTCTGCCCCATGACTGTGCTCAGCAGCTCCTGCTGCATCCACAGGTTCAGTGCAGGGGACGTGGTGATGATCCAGCCCCAGAACTGCCCCGAAGATGTGCAGCAGTTCTGCCAGCTCCTGCGCCTGGATCCACACAGACGCTTTGTGCTGAAGCCCACAGAGCCTGGTAGGTCCTGTCTGCTGCTCCTTTCCCTCCCTGCTGGGACAGGCTTGCCCCTGGGCTCCAGGTTGCAACCTGGAGCAATGCTTTCCCTTCACTGTAGTTGCAGTTCATGGAGTTGGGAGTGTTGGATGGATACAGGACACTGGCAGTATGAGGACTGTCCTCTGTCCTTCTCTCCCTGTTCTGTGATTGTGTGGATCCTGCATAGGGTCATTGTGTTCATGGGAGAAATCCAGCAGTTCTGAGCTCCACCCAGGCCTTGTGCTGTGGCAGCCCCAGCACAGGATGGGGAGGATCCTGCAGCCTCCTCAGCCCCAGACCCTATTCAGGAAACCTGTGCTTCCCTGCATGGGGAATGCAGGTCTCCTCACTCTGCCTTTGCCCCAGGGACCTCCTGCAGGTGCTTCTGCAGCCACAAATGACTTCCAACAACTAAAGAAACCCCTTGGAGGCCTCTCAGAGCCCTTGGTGGCTCTGCAGTCTCTGTGAAAGAGAGGGAGTTTTCCCCCTTGGCTCCTGAGCACCCGTTCCCTTTCTATGTTTTCTGTGTGTGTCCATGCCGGAATTTTTGCCTCGAGAGACATTCAGGCTGCTCCTCACTCCCTTGGGAGATACAAAGCAAACAAGGACAGGCTGACACATGCGACACTACTGGTTATTTCCATTGCATTGTGTGCAGGCTGGGTGGGGGCCATATGGCTAAGGCATTATCCCAAAGCACTTGCCAAAAGTAGGAGACACCACTGACTTTCTGTGTTGCCAAACCTGTGGGCTTGAAAAGCAAACTGGGGAGAGCAGGAGGGAGTGGGTCCCATGGGGGATGCAGTGGGAGCTGATGTTGGCTCCACTGGCACCGTGGTGCAGTGTGTGGGTGCCCACAGGGAGCAGGGCTGCCCTGGCGTGGCAGGCAGGCTGGGCCAGGCATCCAGCCCTGGAGCTGGCCCTGAGCTCTCCCCACTGCCTTGCAGGCACATCCCTCCCTCCCCTCTTGCCACAGCCCTGCACCATCCGGCACCTGGTCACCCACTACCTGGACATCTCCTGTGTGCCACGGCGCTCCTTCTTCGAGCTCTTGTCCTACTTCTCCACAAATGAACTGGAGAGGGAGAAGCTGCAGGAGTTCAGCTCTGCTCAGGGCCAGGAGGAGCTGTACAGCTACTGCAACCGGCCCCGCAGGACCACTCTGGAGGTGAGGCTGGGGAGCAGGACAGACCTGCTCCAGGAGGGCTGTGCCGTGGCAGAAAGCACCCAGGCTGATGATCAGCTGTAATTTCTTGGCTGGGAAATTTAGTCCGCTTTCTGAAGTCCCCATGGATTTCCACTGGCAGTTTAGACCAGCTTGGAATACTTCTGGACTCTGAGGTGGGCTCTTTGCTGCAGCCTGGAGGGCAGAGGGCAATGGACAGGGTGGTTGGTGCTCAGAAGTGCCCAGTGGTGTGGCACAGCCATGTGGAATAGCCTCTGGCAACCAGAGAGCCAGCAGGCTGCCTTCTGGGGTGCAGCAGGCCTCACCCCTCTTGGTTTGCAGGCCCTGTGGGATTTCCCTCACACCACTTGTGCCATTCCAGCTGATTACCTGCTGGACCTCATCCCTCGCATCAGACCCCGTGCCTTCTCCATCGCCTCCTCCATGCTGGTAAGAGCCCATTCCTTTTGGCCTCCTGTCAGGCTCTGAGCTGAGAGTCTGGCAGGGCCTGGGCTGACTGTTGATGCTGTGCATGCCATGTGTGTCCAGGCTCTGCTCCCAGGCCCCTCAGCCCCCACAGCCCACCCAAACCCCTGCTCTGTGCTGAGTCTGCAGCAGCCTGACCTGCTGGATGCAAACCTCAGAGCTGTGTCAGCCTCAGGATTAGGGCACTTGCCCTCCTGCAGCCCAGTGAGTGCCACGACTGTCCCAGTGCCCTGCAGAGGTCTGGTGTCCTTGTCAGTCACCAAGGAAGCAGTGGGATGTGGTGCTGAAGAGGCTGTGTGGCCACGGGAAGTGGGAATGCTGCTCCCTGCTGCTGCCGGGAGGTGGCAGTGGGACCCGGCCTGGGTGGCTGACAGATGTCAGCCCAAGCACGGCTGGATTTGTCCTCCACAGTGGCCTCTTGGTCACCGACACTGTTGCCAGCTGTGCAAAGCATTCCCACATCATTGCTTCTCTGGGAAAACCCCCTTCCTCATTGGGCAAAGGAGTGTTCCATTCTGTGTCCAAGTGGCTGTTTCAGACTAGGATGAGTGTTGCAGGCACCTTGGCAGAGCTGAGCACAGGCTTTGTCCCTGGAGAAGGTGCTGGGCTCTTCCTGTGGAGCTGTGCTGGGTGTCTGCTGACCTCTTGTGACTCATCTGGGCACAGGCTCACCCTGAGCGGATCCAGATCCTCATGGCAGTGGTGCAGTACAAGACACGGCTCAGCAAACCCCGCCGTGGGCTCTGCTCTACCTGGCTGGCTTCTCTCAACCCACAGCAAGGTAATTGCTTGGACTCTGTGAGAGCCCTGTGTGAGAACCAGTGCTGATCCCCTGGGACCATGGTGGAGCTGTGTGCTGGAGCTGCCTGGGCCCTGGCCTGGAGCACCACCTCCATGAGGAGCTGGAGCACACTGGCTTGGCAGGATGGGCTGAACTCACAGTAGCTGTCCTTCCTCACTGCTCCCATCCTCATCAGAGCATAGTGTGCTCCTCCAGCTTACCCTGAGCTCCTGGTTTTCTCCCAGCTGCTCGACCCTCCTGCTCCCAGTGCCAGTGTGCCCTGCTGTCCCCCTGGGCTGCTCCTGCTGTCCTAGAGCTGGTAGTACTCTGACTGCTTGACACCTCCAGCTCCATAGCCCCAGCTGTGGGAAGGCTGGTCCTTCCTTTGGGCACATCCACCCTGTCCTGCAAGGCCTGTGAATGCTGCTCATCTGTTCTAACCACAAACCCCTTCTGGTGGGTCCCCAAGCAAATGTGACAAGCTTACAGGATCTCCCAGCTGCAGAGTGGTAGAGAGCTGCTCTGTATGACTTCCAAGGCAAGACAGGGGCTTCTCAGACTACCTCAGTGGGGCTCTTCACCCAGAGGAGATGAGTTTGGTCTCCCTTACATCCCAGTCAGGTTGGGATCTCTACTTGCCTTCACTGTCTTCCCTGGTACAGGCTGTGTGAGGAGAAGGCTGTCCCACAGGTGCTGGTGGGCTCTTGCCTTGCTCTGGGGTTCACTCAGGTTGTTGCAGAGGCAGTGCTGAGACAGCTGAAGTGCTTTTCACACACACAGAGTGTGCCCTTGCTGCTGGGGGTGATGAGCCAGGTGCTCTCCGTGTCCTTGGAGCATCCAGGAAGAGCTGGATGCCTGGCTCACCTCTGCAGGTTATCCCAGGGGCAGGAGTGATGGGGTGATGTGAGCCAGGCTGTTTGTTTTACAGGTGATGTCCGTGTGCCTCTTTGGGTGAAGAAAGGAGGAATGAAGTTCCCAGCTGACCCTGCCACCCCCGTGATCATGATTGGCCCTGGCACAGGGGTGGCACCTTTCCGAGCAGCGATACAGGAGCGGGTGGCACAGGGATGCAGAGGTGAGGGATGGTCCTGGGAGGGGCTCAGAGAGTCCTTTGCTGCAGACAGGTCTGTGCCAGCAGACAGCAAAGAGGGTCTGGGGACTTGTGAGGGTTTGGGCAGGTGCAGGCTTTGCTGTGTTTGAGCGGGAGCAAGCTGGGCACAGGGGCAGGTGAGGACCAGAGCCTGCTGTGTGCTGCCTGTGTGCAGCCATTCACAGGCTGTGCTGCAAGGTGGCCCCTTGGGTTGGGGTAGGGCTCTGCAGGGGCTTTCTTGGCCCTCTGGAAGTGGAGATGGGTTACTGAGCTCTGCACAAGGAGTTACACTCACCCTTGTCCCATCCTCATTCCCTTGGCTCAGCCATGGCCTTAGCAGGAAGCTGGGGCTGGTGGAGGGGAACAGGCAGCACTGGGAGACACTTTTTGCTCTATGTGCCCCCCACCTCCTGCTTTTCCAGCACACAGGGACCTCTGGTCACCACAGGTCACTTGGCTTCATGCTCACATGTCTCCTGGCCCTCCCAGGCCAGGGCTGTCAGCCAGGTGCAGCAGGGAGGTGGGAGCCTCAGGGCTCAGCCCCAGGCCCTGTGGGCACCAGCAGTGCCCAGCACTCCCAGGGCATTTGGTCCTCCCAGCACAGCCCTCGTGCTCTGGTCTCTGCAGGGAACTGCCTGTTCTTTGGCTGCCGACAGAAATCCAAGGACTTCTACTGCCAGGCAGAGTGGGAAGAGCTGGTGACAAAGGGCTTCCTGACGCTCTTCACAGCCTTCTCCAGGGACCAGGTTAGTCCCCAGAGGAGAAGGGTGGATACAGAAGCATCTCAGGGAGCACTGATGGGACTCTGCCAGTGTGTCTGTCCCCTGTGCCTCTCAGCATGGCATGTGAGGGGGGTCACCTCACTCCCACACACACCTTGGTGCTGGCTGGAAATTCCCCCCCAGCCACTGCCCAGCTGGGACATGTCTGACTGAGCTGAGCTGGAAAGGTTGCTGGGATGAGGCTGGAAAGCACTGGAGCAGATAAGGCATTAGGCAGCTTTGTTTGGCTGGACCATGTGAGGGATAAAAGGCTCCCAAGTGTCTGGGGTGTCACCAGGTAATTACTTTCTTGTTTATGTACCACCCTCCACACCATGTCCCTCTGAGCACTGCCTGGAGCTGGAGAGCTTGGCCTCTGTGCCAGCTCTCCCTGAGCCTCAGCCATAGAGGACAAAGCACCCCCACAACTCAGCCCCTCACTTTGCTCCTTGGTTTCCCAGGCAGTGTCTGTGGTGGGTGGCTGTCATCCCCCTGCTCAGGGTTGCAGGTTTTTTATGCTGCCAGAGAGGCTTCCTAAGCTGGGGTTCAGTTTCATTGCCTTGTCCTGTCCCTTGATGGCACCGAAAGCTCAGCCTGGCTTTGAAACAGAGATCTGATAAAAATGGAATGAGGATTTCTCAGTAGCTCAGCTGCACCAGCCCTTTCTCCTGGCTGTGTGCATGCTTTGACATGAATCCAGCATCTTTTATCCACTCACTTGTAAGGCATGAGCTGGATGCTTCTGTGAAGGCTTTCCAAGTCTGATGAACAGGAGCAACACTGCAGAGTGTTGTTGGATGACCATTGAAGGGGGGGGACCCGCTGCTCCATGAACCTGGAGAGCTGCCAGAGCCACCTCCTGCTCTTGCAGACTCCCACATTGGAGTGTCTCCCCCTCTCTGCCTGCTCCACAGGCCTCAGCAGTTTGTCAGGAGAGTCTCCTGTCCCCGAGTTGTGCCTGGAAGGTGAGCAGGAGTGCAGCTGGGATGAGCCATGTTGGGCCATTCTACCTTTGGCTTCAGGAGATACCATGGCCCTTGACTTGTCAAAAACTTTGTTGTTGAGCCAAGCAGGGGCTAGGATGCTCCACAGCTGAGCAGGATTTCCCTCTTCTTTCTTAAGGTTCCCTTTGCAGTGAGCTGCTGTCACATCATGGTGCAGATGGGTCCCAGCCTAAACAGAGCTGCCACTAACTGTGAGCAAGATGCCCTGGGGTTTAGCTGAGACACTGTGACCCTGGTTTGTCACTGGGGTGCTCTGGTTTCTAGGTAGTTGCAGGTCCTTAAATGACCCCCTCAGAGCCCCAGCCTGGCTGGCAGGGCCTCTGGCAGCCCTGGGCTCATTACTGTTAATGATGCTGAAGCTGTGCTGGTGCCTGTGGCGGGCATCACCGAGGGCTGGTCAGAGCTGTGGAGCCATGCCCAGCGTGACCTGGCACTCCAGTGCAGTCAGCCAGTGGAGCTGGGGGACCTGCTGGCCCTGTGATGACCAGCTGCTGTGACAGCCAAGGCTGGTGCTGCTCAGGGTTGTTCCCACACACACCTCCAGCCTGCAGCATGCAGGGACCTGAATCACAGCAAGAGCTGTTCTGTCTGTGGGGCTGGACATGGGGAGGAGGACGTGGGGAGGGGGCTGTGCCCGTGGCTCAGCTCACTGTTGCACAGAACTTGGCATGGTGGGACGCCCAGCACAGGGCCTGGCCTTCATCACAGTGTCACCTTTGTCACGGGAGCCCTCTGGGCCTGCAGTGAGTCCAGGCACGTTGGCAGTGGTGTTCTCTTGGGCAGGAGCCAGGACTGTATGCAGTTGCTTGGATGCTTGAAGTCTTGTGGATTAACCCTTTGGGACCTCTCCTTGGTTGGGCTGTACTGCTTCTCCCAGTGCCTGTTGTTCCAGGGGGCTGTGCTGCCCTGAGCTCTTGCAAACAGCCCCTGGGAGCAGTCCACAGAGCAGGAGCTGGGGCTGCTGCCAGGACTGGCAGACTCAGTGCCCTGTTTCCCTGCAGGAGGAGAAGGTTTATGTTCAGCACCGCATCCAGGAGAACCGAAGGCTGCTGTGGGAGCTGCTGAGCAGTGGGAATGCTCACATCTACCTGGCTGGGTGAGTGACAGGTTCTGTACTGGGACTGGGGGAGCAGAGCTGCCTCTCCACCTGGCTGGAGCATTTCCTCAGCTCAGCCTCTGGAGTGAGCACACCTCATGCCCTGGCAGGTCTGTGGGGGCTGCAGAGGCTCCTGCAGAAGGACAGTCATTCCTCCTCTCCCTGTGTCCTGCTCTGAAAGCCCTGGGCTCAGAGGGTCGTTTCTCACCTACCTCACACTCCAATTAGGGGGCCAGAGCTGGAGCTGGTAAAGCTCCTTCAGCCAACCCCATGTGCCCATCCCTTCCACTGCCAGTGGGCTGCCTGGCCTGTGACCCACAGCACATCTACACACAGGAGAGCCCTGGCCCCTTCACACCCCTCTGCTCCAGCAGGTCTTGCTGAAACTGGAGAAAAGGCTTGTGTGGTGCCTGTGGCCACTCGTGGGCAGGAGGCTTTGAAAGCACAATATACCAGTGCTGGGGCTTGTGAACAACAGCTTTGAGACCCTTGGCACATTCTGTCTGGTTCTTCACTCCCAAAATTGCCTCCTGGAGCAGGGACAAGGTGTATTGCACCACAGCCAGTCTCTGACAGTGCAGTCATTCTCCAGGTGGTTGTCTTGGGCTAGTTGGACATCTTGAACTGCTGGCCAAAAGGTGGGGTCTGGGCTTTGGAGGCAGAGCCTTGGCATCTCCACTCTGAGCTCTATGCCCCTTCTTCTGGGCAGAGCCCTTGACCTGCCTGCCCTCGTGGCTCCCTGCACTGCAGGGAGGAGGCTGCTCCCCACTGCCCAGGGCCAGGGTTGTGAAATGCTTTGTGCTCTTGAGCTGGTGAGAGGCTGGTGATGATGTTTGCGGTGCACCCCATGACCTGGAAAGTGCTGAGCAAACCTGGGCCTTGCTGTCCACATGAGCAGCAATTGCAGGAGGCTCTTTCCTGCCTCTCTTGCATGACAGCAGGAACTTCCCTGGCACTTCCTGGGGTGAGACTGGCCTTGCTGCATTCCTGGGAGAAGGAAACTCTTGTTTACTGCCTGGGAAGCGGAGGCCAGGCCGCCCACCACGCTGTCCTTCACTGCTGCCCTGGTGCTGCTGCCTGTGCTGCTGAGCCTCCACAGGGCTTCCAAGGCCCTTACCCCAAACTGGGCACTCCTACCCTTGGATCTGGTGTTTGGTGCACTTGGGATGTGGGGTTTTGCCTCCATCCACAGCCTCAGTGCTGAGACTGCTGGGCTGCTGTTGTGTTGTGGTTTTATTCTCCTCCTCTTCCATCATCTTTCATACTTTCTGGTGCTGATGGAGACACCCTAAGGGCTCCAAAAACTGGATCAGTGGGAAGAACAGGGACCCTCCCTGGCCCACAGACTCTGAACTGCCAGACAGGGGTGCCAGACAGGAAGGTGCAGGAGAGCGAGCCTGAAAATGGGCTAAAAACAGTATTTGGAGTTAGAGCCAGACCAGGATAAAGTGAGTCCTGAGCTGTGTGTCCCTGGGCAGCTGCCCTGGGGCCTTCCCAGGCCCTTGCTGGCCAGGCTCTGGGGAGCCAGGGCTGTATCTGCTCTAGAATTGTTCCCAGCTTGTCTCGCCCAGGGGCGAGGAGGTTGAAAATGTCTCTTTTTCTGAAAAAAATAGCTATTTGACATGTTTTCTATCACAAAGCCCAGCTCCATTATCTTGTACTTGCATATCAGTGCCTGACTCAGAAACAATACGACTCTTCCAAAAAAAGAAGACCTCCTTTCTGGGTATTTTGGGATGTTAATCAGCTTCAAACGCAAGTCAGAATTCTGCCTTGTTCTTGGGAAACAGCAAGGACGTTGCCAGATGCTCCTGCCAATTGGAGCAGCCTGGGAAATTTTTTATTAGATGATTTTTTTGTCGCACAGGCAGTTCATCAAATGAAACTCTCTCCAGGAAAAAAAGTCTGAATTTCTGATTTCCCCTAAGAAATAATTGTGCTTGAAATCTTTGAATTCTGTTTGGGTATATTTTACACAGGGGCTCATGTTTTCTCCAGCATTTCTCTTATTTTGAGGTTTGAATTGGCTTCAGTTCCAAATGTCACCATCAAGCCAATCATCTTGGATTTCTGGAGAGCAGGCAGCAGCAGGACAGGAGCAGCTGCTCCTTCCCAGCAGTGTCTTACCCAGCTCAGGATCAGACATGTTTGACATTGAGTGATCCCTGAGATGAAAGGACAGTTTCCTGCCCTCCTGCTGATAAATTCCAGTTCCTGCATATTCCAGCGATTCCGGCTGGAGTTCAGGGTGTGGAGCTGTGATGCTCCTTCCCTGGGGCCTGGGTGCTGCAGCCACAGCTCTGCCTGCAAATGCCTGCACTGAGAAGCCCTGTGGATAATGGCCCTGCTCTCGAGGGAGGGGTAGGATGACAAGCCTGTCATTTATCCCGTGCCAGGCAGCCCCAGTGGCAGGGTGACACAGGTTCCCACTGCCCTGCTGCCGGGATGGTGGGTCAGGCCACCGGGACTGCTGCCCTCTGATCCCAGAGCACTGGGGCTGCTGCCTCTGGTTTTCCTGCTTGCCCTCCACTGTGCCCCTGCTCTGTCCTGCAGGAATGCCAAGCAGATGCCAGCGGCGGTGTCGGAGGCCCTGCAGTCGGTGTTGCAGCTGGAGGGAGGCCTGTCGCCCTCGGAAGCAGAGGAGCATTTAACAGCCCTGGAACGGTCCCAGCGCTTCCAGTCTGAAACCTGGTCGTAAGCCTGGCTCCCTGCCTCCCCCTTCCCCACAAGCTGCCTGAATAAAGGAGCCAGCAAAATGATCTGCCTCTGGCATCTTCCTTGGGCTTCCTAGGACACGGGTCTGGACAGGGGGTGGCTTTGCCCAACCAGCCCTTCCTTGATGGAAGCAGGGCCATGGTGGGCTCCCTGTGCTCACTCCCCACCAGAGTAGAGGTGAGAGGTGTGTGTGGGGATGCTGCTGGCTGGCTCCAGCCTGGGACTGGTCTGCCCTCCCACATGCTCCAGCCCTGTGCAGGGTGGGCAGCACCCACGGGCATTGCTGGAGCCACGGCCATGGCAGCAGCTGCTGTTTGTGGCGGGGCCCAGAGGAAGTGAACTGTTGCATGGGAGACTCTCCACCCTGGCATTAGTCAGCAGTGCTTGCTGCAGGAGGAAACTGCCTGGACAGACCTGTTCCCCCTGTCTCCAGTGGCCAAGGCCAGCAGGGACAGGTACAGGAGGAAGCCTCGATCCCTCTGCTGCTGGTTCATTGTCCTGACTGAGCCTGCTTAATGCTGAGGTCTGAGCTCTGAGTGCCAGTTCCTGCTGAGTTATCCCCTTCCCTGTGTGCCTGCTTGGCTTCATCCATCCTCCACCCCATCCTGGGAGCTGCTTCCAGCCCTTTCCCTGCAGCCTTGGGGTCATGCACCCTCTTGGCCCTGCCAATGCCCCAGTGGGACCAGTGCCACCACCTTCCTACCCCAGTTTAGTGAACTAGGTGCCACCGTGTAAATAGCAATTAGGACCCAGGGCATGAATCAGCTGGGGACAGTCCCTGGGAACAGGCTGAGACAGGAAGGGACAGCAGTGCCACACCACGCCTGTGACCCAGCCACCCTCCCACGCTCCTGCAGGGGCGAGCAATGCCCTGGGGCATTGCTTGAGCTGTGGCACCACAGTGAGGGGGAATTTTGGGATGATTGAGGGGGTGATTTTGGGACTCACTACCTTGCTGCTTTGCTCTGAGGGGCTCTTGCACTTGCAGACTTAGGACGTGGGGACTGAGCCGAGTGTCCCCATGCCCCAAGGGTAGCCAGAGGCCAGCACAGAGCTGCTGCATGGCAGTCACCACACCGGTGACAATGTCCTCTCATGAGGAGCACCATCCAGGCAGGATTATTTCCTTCCAAGCCCTGCAAGCAGCTTGTGGGCCATGGCAAAGAGAGGTGGCTCAGTGGAGGGACTGACCTGGGAGACAGGGAGGTGAACTGGAGCAGCACAGGGCCCATGCTGGGGAGTTGTACCAGGGGCACAGTGCCTGTTTTGGGAGGCTGTACTGGGGTCTGAGTTGGGGGCTGTAACTGGGGTAGTGCAGGCATGCAGGGGGGATGTAGTACAGCAAACAGGGCCCTCGCTGGGAGGCTGTCCTGGGGGGCAGAGGGTTCATCCTGGGGGGTTGTACCAGCGTGGGCACAGGGCCCATGCTGCCATGCCCTGGCACAGTGGTGCGGGAAGCACTGGCCATAGAGGTGGCTCCATTTGTGCTGGGCAAGGAGAAGAGGCGGCCGTGGCCCAGCTCCTCCCCGGCTCCGGCGGGAGCTGATTGGTGCGGGCATGGCTGCCTGCCCCGGGCTGCCTGCATTTGAGCCGCTTCTAGAAGCCGACAAACCAGACTGGTTAGAGCCAGGCTCGGCCCCAGCCCCGCCTGGCCCACGGCTGCCTGCGCGGGTGCCCGTCACACCTGCGCTCCTTCTGGCACAGCGGGCAGCGCCCGGCAGCACCCAGCTCCCTGTCCTCCCCTCCGGAGCCTGGCGGGTCAGTGCTGCCCGGAGACTGCTGCTGGGGAGAAGGAAGAGGAGGAGGAGGAGGAGGCGGAAGAGGCTGTTGGATGTTCACAGTGATGCCCCTCTCGGGGTGTTCTATCGGTGAGAACAATGGGGACAGACCCCGCTTTGAAGGCTCCTGACCCTTTGGTCTGGGAGGGCGCCCCAAATCACACTGGAGGGATGGTGGGACTCTGCGCAGATGACAGTGCCTTCAAACCCTTCCGGCAGCCGTGCTGAAGGCCGCCTGCTGCCCTGGAGCAGCACCCACATCCCGCAGCCAGCCCCGAGGGGCCTCGGGGGGAGGCGGGTGAGGGCATCAGCTGTGGAGCAGCCGCTCTCATGGAGGCAGAGCCTGAGCCCCACCCAGAGCAGGCCGGTGGAGAAGGCTGTGCCAGGCAGCGGAGTGAGAGTGAGACTGTGGGGTCAGGGGCCCCCGGGGAGCCGTCCCGATTCTGTGGAGAGGCGGCTGCGGCTCCCTGGGGACGCTGGAAGCCGCCAGCCGGGGCGGAGGCAACAGAGCCGCTCCTGTCCGGACATGAGGAGCCGCCTGCCCACGGTGCCTCCCTGCCTGCGGGGCAGGACCCTCCCTCTGTCGCTGCCACCAGCCCCATCCTGCCCTGCGGGCAGAGCCTGGTGCCGCAGGAGACATCGCCCGGCCTGGAAAGCGTCTCCAGCTCCATCCTGAGCCTCTTTGGCCAGGAAGAGGAGACTTCGAGTGACGAGGTGGCGGCGGCAGCAGAGCCGTGCCCTGCGCTGACAGGCGGTGAGGACGAGTGTCCCATCTGCACGGAGCCCTACGACGACCAGCGGCACAAACCGGCCCTGCTCAACTGCAGCCACGGGCTGTGCCGCGCCTGCCTTCGTGCCATCATGGACACGGCCGCCGGCGCCGACTTCGGCCGCGTGCGCTGCCCCATCTGCCGCCAGAAGACACCCATGCTGGAGTGGGAGATCTGCAAGCTGCAAGAGGAGCTGCTCCTGCTGCACTCCCAGCCCGGCTCCCCCGCTGCCCTGGCCACCTCCCGGCCCCCTGCCCTGCCGCCCCGGCGCCCGGGCCTGGCCGGTGCCCTCGAGCATCATTTCCAGGTGCGCTTCCACACCAGCCGCATGTTCGGGTGCCTGCCCTGTGTGCGGTACCCGCCCTGCCTCATCCGCGGGCTGGCCCGCCTGGAGCGCCGCTGCCGCTGCTGCTACCTCCTGCTGCTGGCACTGCTGCTGGCGGCCGAGATGCTCAGCCTGCTCCTCATCTTCCTCCCCATCGTCCTCATGGTGATTCTCTTCCTCATCCTCGATAAATAGCGCTGGGTTGGTGCCCTCAGGCTGAGCTGTTTGTGGGGAGAGGAGCCCTGCTCCCACTATACCCCCGGGGCTGTGGTGCCAGCCGGGAACACGCCTATGAGCCGGGTGCCTGGGAATCCTGGCGCTGCCGGTGAGCCCGCAGTGGTTGAGGCAGCGGAGGAGCTGGAGCAGGCAGCCGAGGGAGGCGACCCCGGAGCTGGGCATTACCTGTGTCCCACTGGGCACCAGGTGACACATCACTGCAGCAACCAAGGGGCAGATGGAGTGGGAGCCCTTCCTGCACTGAGGCACATCCCTGGCACGGGACTGGAAACCAGAGGGGCTCTGCGGGCAGAGCAGGGCTGTGCCATGGGGTGTGCCATGGGGTGTGCCACCTGTGCCTGTGACAGATGGGCTGGGAATCCCCAGCATAGACTGAAAATACAACCTACATTTGTACCACAGCTGTGTCCAGCCGAGTTCAGTGCTGAGCATGTCCCCCTGGGGCCCAGCAGTGACACAAGGAGGGGACAGGCACAACCAATGGTCCCCAGCCATCCTGAGAGGGTTGCCTGCCCTGTCATGGCACCTCCCAGCCCCCACCAAGCTGTGCCAGCCGGTGCTCAGGCCGTGCCCTTCAGGGAGATAAGCGAACAAACAGGCTCTGCCTGCAGCACACGGGTGAAGGAGTGTGAAGTGAGTGTGCCCACGTGGGATCTGCCCACGGCTGCCAGGGGACAGGGGTGTCCCAGAGGTGGAGCAGGAGTGTCCCAGGGGTGAGCAGGGTCTGGGCTCTGCCTCTGCCTGGGCAGCCGGCCTTGTGTGGGGGCCGTGTCCCAGCCAAGCAATGCTGGGTTGTGCATGCTCTGGACACTTGCTCCTTCACACTCCTTGGGGATGCTTTTATCCCGAGGGGACAGGGATGGGGATCCCTGACAGGGTGGCAGGGAGTTGTCAGACTCTCAAGATCCACCCAGAATTTCTTTTGGAGGGGTGTGGGCACCCATCTTTGCAGCCTGGGATGTGCTGGTCTGTAATTTATCACTGCAGGTCTCCTCTGGGTGCTCTGCCAAGGCTCAGGGCAGATCCTGTGCTCTCACTCCTCTCTGTCCCCCCCTGTGCCTGTCCCTGCCAAGGGACTGGTGACATCGCTGTGGCCTGTCCTCCTGCCTGGCTGTGCCAGGCTTGTGCAGCCATGGCCCGGCTTTGCCCTTCTCCCCTGGAAACACGCCATGGGCACCTCCCAGGACTGTGACTGTGGGAGACCACAGGAGGCCAGCATCCCCCATCCCCTTCCCCTTCCTCTGCACAGGGAGCTGGGTCAGTGAGATGCCCTTCCCACACAGCCCTGCATGAAACCCGTGTCCTTGTGCCTGTAGGGGCAGAGATTTGGGCCCTGGGCTTTGCCAGGAGAATCATGCCACTCTCAGCATCAGCACTGCTGTGTGTTGCTCTGACAAAGTGCCAAGGCACAGGATAGGAGCGGGGCACTCCAAAGCAGGTCAGGCCAAGAGAAAGAGGCAGGTGGGTCCCCCCCAGCTCCTGTGGCACCAAGGAATATTTATTTATAAAAAGTGGGGCAGCTCCATCAGGAGAAGTGCCAGCTCAGCCCTGGCTGTGGGCATTTTTGTCTGGATGGAGCCTGCAGGGAGGGGGGACTCAAACACCTGGGGGGCCCTGTCACTGCATGGGACTTTGCACATGTCCCTGCTCTACATTGCATGTGGGGTGTGATGGGTGTTTGGATGAACCAGGCCAGAGCTGTATGCAGAGCACGATGTGCCCTCCAGTGAACCGACGCTCTCTGCACCAGTTGTCAGCACATCTGGGTACTGAAAGCTGAAGGGCACCTACATCCCCCCAGGGAAGGGGTCCCTGGGGGGCTGTGGTGTGGGCCAGACCCTGTGGGTGGTGCTGCAATACCTTCTCCCAAGGACTGGGTTATATTTAGTGCTCTGAGATAGTGGTGGGCAGCACGTAGTACAGGGCTGTAACCCGGGGCTCCTGCTGTGAGCACAGGCCTTGCAGTGCCCATACACAGCCCCATACAGGCACCCTCTGACCCCTTGCTGTTCCCTAGCACCCCATGAAGCACCATTCCTCCCCCAGTGCCCTGTCTCCCAGTGCACACCCCACTGCAGCCCCCAGCCCCCTCCCACATCTCCTCGAAGCACCTCCATCTCAATGCATGCACCATCCACCCTCATCCACCTCCTCACTTGCCCCCCAGTTATTCATTGCTGCCTCCCATTGCCCCATTTCAGCTCCCCAACCCCTCTACCCTGTCACCATGGACACAGTCCCTCAAACCCACCCCATGTCTCCACTCACAGCCCTCCCTGTCCCCTCTTGCAAACCCCTGACACCCCATTGCACCCCCAATCACATCCCCCAGGTGCTGGCACCAGGGTGACATGATGTCCCCAGGCCAGTGACGTACGTGGCTGTCCCCATCAATGTAAGGGCCTGCCCACTTTGTGGGGCTGGATTTCTCTTCTGGCTTCTGCACTGGAGCCCAGTGTGTCTTGGCCATGCTGGGTGGCCGTAGGTACAGGGGCAGCGTGCCCGGCCCCAGGCATGCCCTGAGTGCACCCAGTCTGACCTGCCTGGGCAGGCAAGGGTTGGGAGTCAGGAGGTTGGGATGTCAGGGGCCCCATCCAACTCTGGCTAGAGGCATCCCCAACCCTATTGCACCACAACCAGCAGTAGCATCTCCCCTTCACTCAGCCCCCCACACTGGAGACATGTCCCCATCCTATGCCCATGAGAGCGTGGCCAGAGGGCCAGTAGCCATGGGCCCAGCATGGTGAGACGCTGGGGGCAACTCCTGTGCCAGCATCCAGCCTTGAACATAGAGCCAGGCAGTGAGCAAGAGTGGGTGCTTGTGACTGTGGGCAAAGCTCCTGAGCTCAGCAGTCCCTCCCCATCGGCAGGGCCAGCACTGCCCTGGGGATCTGTCACAGCCTCTCGGGCTCTGTGCCACCACCCATTATCCTCTCACCGCAGGGTTGCACCCCGTTGTGCAAGCCCTGTGCTGGCACACGCCATTGCAAGAAGCTTCCTCTCCACTGAAACGGCTGTTTGGGGTGTGTGACCACCCTGGGTCGAGGTTTGAGGCTGCATGTCCCCAAGGAGGGCACAGCTCTGGTGCTCAGCCACCTCCTCCCAGCCTGGCACGTTGCTGCTGCATTGCGCAGCGCGGGGGCCGGGCCCCCCACTGTCTGTGTCCGTGGGGAACTGCTCCTGTTGTACAACCTCTAGGGCAGGATGGGACCAGTGGAGCCACATGTGTGAGGACTGGCCTTGGTACTGCCCAGGGCTGCCACCATCACCTGCAGGAGCAGAGCTGCCTCCAGGCCTGTGACCCCTGGCACCAACCAGCCAGGCTGCAGGAGCACAGAGCATGCTGAGTTGGAAGGGACCCATCAGGATCATCAAGACCAATTCCTGGCCCTGTGCAGGGTACTCCAACAATCCCACCATGTGCCTGAGAGCATTGTCCAAATGCTTCTTGAACTTTGGGGAGAATAGCTGGGAAACATCATCCCCTAAATCCATGCCACAGGCTGAGCCCAAATCGGCCTGATCCTGGCCCTTCCGACTTCTAAAATGAAGATGTTTGGGAAAGCGTTATCCCCAGGAGCAATCTAACTCCCCAAGTCCTCTCTCCCAACATGGGCCAAACTGGACACTGGGAGAGCCCAGGGCTTCATCCCAGCCTGGCAAGAATGTCAGAGATGTTATAACAACAAGGAGTTTTAACAAGCAGTTCATCTGGCAACATCTGGGAGCATCTTTGCTCACACATGCCCAAACCTGGTGGAAGTTGGATCCCTTTGAAAACCCATCTTGGAGGCACAAAGCTCAGCATGGCCATGGGAGCATTCCAGGGCTTGGCATGTGACTTTGAAAGACTTTTATTCACCTGCAGCTGTGACACAAGGGCTGGCACTGCCCCGTGTCCCCCACAGCACACTGGGCCGCTGCTCTAGCGAGAGCTTATTCGAGGTTAATAGGGCTGGGGAAATGGGCTGTCACCCAGCACTGGCAACTGAAAGGCCCCATTTCTTCCTTAATTGCAACTCAAGATCAAATTAGCAGATTTAAATTTACTCTGTGCCCAAGAGGTCCCATGAAGGTGGGGGAGGACACGTTGTACTCTTCATCCTTACGTAATAGAAAGAGCAAATTCCAGCATTAAGGGCAAAATTGCTGCCACCTCTGCCCTGCCTGACCCACTGCTTTGGTGTTTTTGGGAACAGAGATGCTCAGCCTGGATTTGATATGAGCCTTTTGGGTGTGGGAGACATTTATCCTGGATTCGAAATGAGCCCTTGGAATGACAGAGATGCATATCCTGGATGTGGGGCTGCCCCAACTTCCCCAAGCAGCCACTTCACTGAGCACACTGGGAGTTGCTGTGACCACCAGGAGAACTCTGCACTGTTCTAGGGCAGCATGTGCCTCCCACATCCCTGATGGACGGCAGGAATGTGGGTGCAGGGTGGGGATGTGGGTGCAGGGACAGAGTGACAGGTCATGGTGTGCTCGGGATGAGGATGGCACCAGCTCCATTGTTGATGCTGTGGACTGGGATGTGGCTTTGTTTTCCAGGCATAGAAATCCCCCTGGGATGGGAACCAACGGCCAAGGACAAGGGATCTGCAGCCACCCAACACCCCCTGCATCCCCTGGGGTGGAGGCTGTGGGACATGCTGGTGCTTTGGAAGCATCATGGCTCACAGAATAGGGCAGAGACCATTGCTGCTCCTGAAGAAAGGAAATTCGAGGGCCAGCACTGGGCCAGTGGGGCTGTGCCTGCACAGAGACCCTCTGTGTGCACACACAAGCAGCCTCTGGCACGTACACATGGCTCACACCTGGGGGAACAACGTCCTCCCAGCTGCTTCTGCTGCAAATTCCTGCCTCTCCCAGCTGGAGAGCTGCCATCCCGGTGACCCCAGGGTTCACTGGGGGCAGGCAGTGGATCCCCACTGATACCATCTGCCTGCCCCCAGGGCAGCCCCTGTGTGCCACTGGGGATGGCACGGGCAGGGCCCAGGGGCCACCTGCCTCCCCAGAGTAGAGCTGAGACAGCCCAGCACTGCCCATGTCCCTGCCCCACTCCCTTCAACAGTAAGTGCCTCCTGGGCCAGCTGGCACATCCTCCCCCCCCAGTATCCCACATCACTCAGAGAGGAAGGGGGCACCCAGCAGGTCTTTAAGAGCCCTTGGTGTGGCTGGAGACCACTTGCCACAGTGGGCAGGGTCCCTCACCATGTCCAGCCATGTGCAGTGGGAGGGAGCAGGGACTGGGCAGGGAAGGGACAAAACTGCACCAGAGCCAAGAGCAAGGCTGGAGGAGGAGCTGTCAGGCCAGGGGAAAGCCTTAACCCTGGGTATCTCCTCCCAGCTCGCCCCCAAGGATGGAGCAGGGCCAGGGTGCAGCACCCCAGTGTGTTACCCACTCCTGCCCGCAGTGACAATCCCCTGGAGACGCCTGTTCGTTCCAATATAATCTTTATTGGGGAGACAGATGGGGGTCAGAACAAGGCCGGGTATAAAACATGATCATGGTCACAACCAGCAGCAGGAGGCATTGGCAGAGCAACACAGAGACGGTATCGGCCCCGTTGGTCCCCAGGGCTGTGCCGGCGGCATCGCCCACGCCCTCGGGGCGGGCAGGGGGATGGTCTGGCCCCTCTCCCTGGATGGATGCTGAGCTTTGGCCAGTCCCAGGGGCTGCTCTTCCTTCCAGGATGCAGGGTTCTGGGACCCCTCTGGCTTACCCAGCCCGGTGCCCTGGGACTGGCTGGCACGTGCCCCTGGTGTGGTGGCTGTGCTGGGTTGTGGTGCTCAGCCCCGTGGAAGCATCCACAAATTATGGCTTTTTCTTTATTTTTTTTTTGCTTTTTTGGCAGCAAACTTACCCCTCCAGGTGCTCTGGAGAAAGCAAGACGATGCACAGGGGGCTGCTGCCCTGCCAGCCCCTCCGCACAGGGGTCACGGCAGAGATGCTGCTCCAGGGAAGGGACTGTGTGCAGGAGCCAGACCTTGATCCTCCCACCCTGCCAAATCCCCTCACTGGAGGCAGCAGTTTGGGGTACCGGACCCCATGCCACCCTTCCCGAGCCATCCCACGGGGCATCAGTATGGGTCCCGGGTGGAGCAGCAGAGAACGGGCACAGCTCAATGCCTTTGTGAACACATAGTGGCCTGGGATGGGGCAGCCGGGGACAGATGGGGAAAAAACAAGAATCCTCCAAAATGAGGATAAAGTGGAGCTTTCCTCAAGGGCCGGTGGAGGAAACGGGCCGCGTGTCTGCTGGCATCCGAGGGGCCGGTGTGGTGGCTTGGTTTGGCTACTGAGACTCGGGTGCTTGGCGGCGTGGCCACTGAGATGAAAGCTTTGGCAAATAACTTACAGAGACGGGGTGGGGGTGGGGAGCTGGGGATCTGTCCTCGCTTCCTGTGCCGGGAGGGTGACCCAGCACGGCACTGTGCACCTCCAGGGCTCCTTGTGCTGCTGCTGTCGGCCATGGGCCAGTGGGGAGGGTGTTGGTCCGGTCAGGACCCAGCGTCCACTCCCGGAGGAACTGGAGAGAGAGGAGGGAGAGGCGCCTGGAGAAGGAGCACGGCGAGATGCTCGATGCACAGTGGGAGCACCCGCCGCAGGGTCAGGAGGAGCTGGAGCCCCTGGATGCGCTGGTAGATGTGCTCCCCATCCCAGCGTCCCTCTCCCTGTGCGCCACCGGTGTGCAGAGGGCTGCTGCCAGGTCCCAGCACCCCCATCGCCCCCTGACAGTGCAGTCCCGCATCCTCGGCCGTGGTGAGGATCAGAGCTTTCCCTGGCTGCGCCACCGGCAGAGGCGGGGGACTGGGGACTGGCCGTGGTGCTGCGCCGTGCTGTCCCAGCCGCCGTGTGCCAGGAGGTGCGGGCAGGGGCGCGGGGCTCACATGATGGTGCAGGAGGACAGCGGGTTCCGGATGTGGCAGGTGCAGGCGGCCCCGCAGTACTGGCGGAAGGTCTGGTAGCAGCTGCGGTCGGTGTCGCTGCTCCACTGGACGGGATTGGCGGCCAGGGCCTCGGCCGGGAGTCTGTTCAGGATACTGGTGTTGACGGCCAGCGCCGCCAGCCCATAGTCGGTGAAGAGGACGGTCTCCCGCTTGCAGGTGGGGCAGGAGATGAACTTGTACTTGGGGCAGGACTCGTAGAGGATCTGCAGGCACTCCTCGCACACCGAGTGCAGGCAGGAGAGGATGCGGGGCCGCTTGTTGGTGAAGTTGTACATGTGGCCGCAGGTGGGGCACTCGAGGGGCTCGCAGGGTGTCGAGGGGTGCAGCACGTACTGGTTGACGATCACCTCGTCCGACGGCGGCTGCCGGTGGTAGCAGACCTCCGAGCTGCCCTTCCGCTGGCTCTGGTACCCGCGCTCTCGCCGCGGCAGGGGGGGAGTCCGGGGCAGCGGCAGGGGCCCGGGGGTGGCATCCAGGGCGGGGATGTCCCCGCACGCCTGGTTGACGATGATCTCGGACTCGGAGGGCCACGCGCGCTTGGCCACGAGGGGCGGCTCGCGGCGCGGCGCCGGCGCGTAGCGCGGCTGCGAGGCCTGCAGCTCCGAAAACTTCTCCGGGTGGATGATTTTCATCGCCTCCATTTTAATGATGACCTGTTGCCCTTTCAGACACGACATGAGTATCGTTTTCACATTACTGTCCACTGCTCTGGGGTCTCCGAGGGGCGCCTGCATGAGGCTAAAACATGCTGGCAGCCTGCTGAGCTTTCAATCTCGGTCTGGCCGCAGAGCAGGAGCACGGGGAGCAGTGGCTGGCGGGGGAGAGCATCCTGGGGAGATGGGGCAGTGCCAGCGGGCCCCACGCCCCTCTTCTCCAGCCAGCCCCGAGGGTGCCACGCACGAAGCTGGGGCAGGCAGGGGAAGGCAGGGCTCACAGCGGCATCCTGCCTGCCTTGGAGGATGCTCCTGGGCGGGCGATCAAAGCGTCGGCTCCCTGCAGCCTCGCCGGGATGTTAACGTGACATTGGCAGTCACTCAGCCGCCTTCTTCTTTGCCTTCACTGCCACTTCCCACACCGGATCAGTTGCAGTTGGGAACAGTAATACGGGGATGGTGGTGCCAGGCACTGCCCAGGGCAGGTGAGTCCAGGGAGGGTCTCGCAGGAACCGGAAGCAGCTCTCACTTCGCCCCAGCCTGGCCTTTATTCCTGTTTACTCGCAGTGGGATCCTCGTGGCGCTGAGGAATGTGTTTGCAAATTCCTTTGCTCTGACTTCCCGGCTCTCCCACTTGCCGTCACTGGCAGCTCCCACAGGGCAGGGGCTCAGAGTGCATCCCCTGCCGGAGGGCAGTTCAACGTGGCTGCCGCCAAACCACCACGCACCTTGTTCCCTCCGTCCCTGGTACCTCTGTCTCCAGCTCAGCTTCGTGCTCACTGGAAATGAAAAGCAAGAGGGGGTTGGACCCAAGGCTCTTCAGCTGCCAGCACTCCCTCAGGGTGCCTGCCGCCCGCATCCTGGCAATTTGGCAACTGAGCCCTGCAGGTCCTGTCCATCCGCCCGCGTGCTTGGGCTGCGCAAATGGGAGCAGACAGGTATTTCCCTCAAAGGCATCCCCTTGGTGGCCACCAACGTGGGGTCCTGGGACCTCCTCTGTCCTGAGGATAGGAGGGTTGGTCCCCCTGTGCCCTGCTGGGTTGCAGGGCCCCTCCCAAAGGGGCTCATCCACCGACCTGCCGCTGCTCAGGGTTTTCTCTCACGTTTAGCCCCTCCTCTGCTCAGTGGATCTATTTTTACCTCCATCGCTTGCTCCTGATCTGTCCCTGCTATTATCTCTCCCTCCAGCTTCCTCTCCCTCTTCACAGCTCTCTGCCCTTGTGCAGGGGCTGCTGGAGAGGACAGGCCACATTTAGGGGCAGGAGATGGGGGGCAGGCAGCCGGCCCATGGCCATTTTCTCCCCGAGCAGCCCCAGCGCCAGCCCAGCTCTCCTCTGAGAAGGGCGAAGGCGCTTTCCTCCATCACGCTGCAAATCCTGTTAAGAGAGATGCCTGCTCCGGCCGAGTGCTGCCAGGCCTGGCGGAGGGGGCCCGAGGGGGCCATCTGCTTGCAGCAGCAGCAGTCTTTGGGGATGAAGAGGGGCCATGTGGGTTCAGCCCCAGGTGCCTGAGAGCTGTGGGGGAGCTGGATCCCTGCCCAATTCCAGCCGGGGTGTCCTAGGGGCCATGCCCTGGCAGCACTGGGGACCTACAAGCATCCTGCCCTGCGGAGGGAGGCCTTGAGTCCTGCATTCCTCACCAGGGGCCCACATCCTGCACCCCACATCCTGCACCCCACAAGCACCACATATCCCTCCTGCACACAGCAGAAGCCGCGGGGGCTCTGCCTGCAGCTCTCACAGACACTCACCCGCAGCGCCCACGGTCACAGTGATCCGGGTGGTCAGCAGTGCCACGCACTGTCACCGTGTTCCCACGCTCGTGCTGTCACACCCCTTCACACACAGCCCTGGTGCAGCACCATGCACCCCATCACCCCCGGGGTGACACATCCCCTCGCCGTAGCCCACCCCCCCATCACCCTTGGGGTGACACAGCCCCCTGCTGTACCCCACACCCCCATC